>OY735217.1:55450025-55540025 GCA_963457665.1 Thysanoteuthis rhombus
TTGGTGGTAAGGTTTATTAATCCTTATTTGTCAATAGTCCATACATGTTTCGAGATTTCTCTCATCATCAGTGGTGCGTGTTGTGTGAGTGTGAATTAAAATGTACCATGTGGAACCAGAGTCCACTGTCAGCGGCTATGCATTGTGGGTAGGTTTTGTTGTCAGGGCTACAAGAGGCCTCATGCTGAATGTAAGAATGACCAGCAGGTATTGGGATTTTGGTAAAGCAGCAGCAGTTGGACTTGGGGAGGGCAGAGTGTGTCAAGGTGGGGGGTAGTGTTGGGGAGGTGGGTTTTTTGGTATGTTTGGGATAGTATAGAAGGAGGGGTGGTGGAGTCAAGGAGCTACATAGGTATCAACCTTAAAAGTTACTGAAGATGTTGCTGAAAGTGTTCTAGCTAAGAATTGGACAGGGGTTGTAACAGGCTAAGGTGAAGTTTTTCCTATGGGTCTAGGTGACTTTGAAGCTTCCATTATTGAGTGTGTCTAAGATGTGGGTGTGAGGATATTAATGGTAGGAGTTGTGTGTATTAGTGTTCTGTGTGGTGCGGGTTGTTCAGTTTAGTATTTAATCCATTAGGGTATAGGGTTTTAAGTTTGTTGATCCACATGTCTTCGTGTTTTTCTAGAACTTTAGTTATGTCAATTGGAGTAGTTTTTTCTATATATATATATATAATATATATATATATATATATATATATATACTATAATATATATATATATATATATATATATATATATATATATATATATATATATATATATATACTATAAAATGCATTATATCATTTTGAAACTATTTGAAATGATCTCTTGTTATTACTCGGTGAATATATTATTTGGCCTAGGCAACATGAAAAGAATAAACAATTAGAGAAAATTTGGCTGCTGCAGGAAAAAAAACCTGCAACACACTTGATTGTATATCTCTTTCTTGATAATATAAATTGTCTACGTTGAAAGAAACAAATAAAGAATATATAAACAGTGGATGAACAAAATGAGAATTTGGAGTCAAAGCAGTTATTTGGGGCCTTTGTATTGCCGGTGGATGTTTAGCTCAATGGTAAGAGCAACGCTACGTTGAAGCGGCTAGCCTATTGAATGGTCATTCGATTACTGCAGCAGCCTTTTTTTCTTTAATTGTTTACGTTGAGTAGGCCACACGTTGCATCAATTATTTCATTGATTAGTCTACTATTATGATCAAGTAAGTTAGTTAATTTTGAAATATCTCAAGTTTTGAGGTGATATCCTCGTCAAACAGTTTTCTTATTTTACCTGCGCGAAAATTCAACATATACCGCTATTGAAGCCCATTTTTGCAATTCCAGCCAATTTTTTTATAGCTATCTCGTAGCCATTTCAAGTGAATCTGGCTACTTTTCCTACTTTTTTAGCTGGAATTTATTTTTTGAGTCGGCAACAATCTTTACACATTTGCTATGTCTATCAGGCCCCCCTCTTTCGGCCAGTCGGACTATTTGCAGCCCTGCATAACCACAAGTATATGTTACTTTGGGTAATCTATTTTCAATCATTTTCATATCCCTATATATTACAGTGATTTTCAATCCTGCTTGTTCAGAAAAGTAAATATGGTGGACATTTAAAGAATTGCTTTGCTTGAATTTAAAATTCAATTTTATTAGACTTTTTGATTTGTTTCAATTGAGCCACTTCGGACCGGTACAGTTTTCGGTAAATTAGCAAAATATCTCATCAGCTTCTCCAGGAGAATCATTGTTTTTTCTGTATTCATCACCAGCAACGAATCGTTTCAAATTACTATCCAATTTACTGCGTGAGTACGAGGACTCAAGACAAAGGAATTTCTTGCAACATATCTTGTCAGCCGCGATTAAATGGTAAATATTTACTGATTTGAGTGAGTTCGTTTGATATTGATATGCTGGTATTTTGTGGCTAGGAGATTTTTTATTCAAATAATCAGGATTAGTTGCTTCTTGTGCCTTCGTGTGCGGTTATGCGTTTGTGATTTCACAAAGTCAGGAAGAAAATCATAACATTGAAACATGCCTGAAATAAAACGAATTAAATGTATTACAGAATAAAATTCTGTTAAGATAACAAATAAACAGAGAAGCAGACAGACAGAAAGAGAGAAAGGAAGGAAGAAAGAAAGAAAGGAAGGAAGAGAAAGAAAGAGAGAAAAAAAATAAACAAAACAAAAAAGAATAGAAAACAAAACGCAACATTTTTGCATTAAAAATAGAAGGAAATTTAAAGAATTTTTCTTCTAACTAAATTCGGAAGTGAAATCTCAGACCAGATCTTCTGTTCAAAATCTGCTTAACTGATAGACTTTCCACCAATTTTTCGGAAATATTTTCGTTGCTCATTCTTTGACTCCGAAATGCAAGAATACTTCTATTTCTTAAAGCTGAGCCGATGCCAGGTTCTGTTTATAAATCTATGGATCAACATAACACTCCGTTTATTTCTCTTATGCCACCCGCAAAAATTAACTGAACATGTCATATCTCTTTATTCACGCCAGATCTCTGACATGAAAGGAAGCAACGTGCGTATAGGTGTGGCAGACAGACCAACAAGCTCCCTCATAAGGAAATACGTGAGGTAGCATGTGCACCCAGATGAAAAAGTGCGAATTGAAGATGCTAAAAGGTATAAAATTATATAAAAGTTTTAATTAGATTCAACCATACGTCACGTTTAAGCTATCATTGTTTGCAAATGCACTTTCGTCAGTTGAAGTTATCTGTTGGTAAAAATGAGAGGGCTAAAGTTAGTCACTAGGGTCTACGAAAAACTTGAGGCCAACTAAAATTGAATTTCAAATCATTCAAAAATTTTTATTCAAAATTATAAAAAATATAAGAATAAGAATATAAAGATAGAACTAGCATTCCAAGGGAAATTACTAATCACCGCCATCCATACGTGCTTCTTTCTATACCATAAATTAATCTGTGATGGTGATAAAATCAAGTTCGTAACGCTGATATTCAATTGAAAATTGGGAATATTGCTGATTAATGAATGCGTTACTTCTCTCACTTTTTGTTGGGCACTAAAAAAGTCCATTTAAAAAAAATAAAAAAACAAACAAGCTTGGGCATAAAATAAGTGACCAATTTAGGATAAACTCACATTGAAAACTCATTCCCCTTATTTTTGAGAATGATTTTCAAAAAATGAGAAGGAAACATTCTCCCTACTCATTGAGGGGAATGTTTGTGCAAAATTAAGGTGTCTTATATGAATAGTTAGGGATGGTCAGAGTCTAGATAGATAGATAGATAAAAAGGTATTTCAGAACACATGAATAACCAAAAAAATGCACTGAAGCCGATGTTACGGGTAGCGGTGATTAAAGTTTGTTTCTTTGTTTGTTTTTTTTCTTTAATCAAAATATAAGAAAACGAAGCAATGATATTTGACAAAATTATTCACATACGATATTCCAAAATATTCTGAAAGCTGACTTCTGGGAATTTTTCTCATTACAAAATCGGTTGTTCTCGACAAGAGAGGTACAACTGTATTTTGATTTTTCAAAAAATTGTGACTTTTTACCTTAATCCTGATTTTATTGGTTGTTTTTTTTTATCGTAAATTCTTAATTTAGTTAGATTCAAAATAATAATGATTCACATTATTTAATCCAATGAAAAAACAAAAAAATGTTTTTGTTTTATTAATTTTAAATAAAAATCAAAAAACTATTTTACAGACAGACAGACAGACACAAACATATATACATACACTCACACCCGTATATATTTATGAATATATATATATGAATATATATAATGTGTTAGTGAATAATAATGAATATATGAGTGCATGTATCAAATATATCTTAAGTCAAAATAGTGCTCGATGCCATTAGTTGAGCGATTATAACAAGAATAAAGATTTTTTCAATGGTTCATCACAGATTGTACATTATGTTTCATTTGAAAATATCTTTTCAAATGAACATTTGGAAGATATTCTTTTTGCCATTCACTCCGTTCGCTTCAGATTTCATCTAAAAGTTTTTTTGACGTTTAAAATTACTCTTCGAACAATTAGTTAGGCCCAAATTTCATCATCGCCTAGGACTACCAAACTTCCTTATCCGATCCTGGCTATAACGCCTACCATAGGTAACATAAGAGTGCATTGATTTTGTGAAACAAAAACTTCAGAAAAATTCTTCTTTACAATCAATAATTTAACAGTTGTAAAAGTTTATGAAAAAAGACCCTTCCCTCCAAAAAAAAGACTAAACATTTTTAAAAGGGACCGGGTGAACAGCTGATGCCAATTTTCACATAGAAAGAGATAAAACCTTTCGCCATGACAACGGTTGTTTAATTGCAGATCAAACTTTAAAAGAGTCAAATTATGAGAAAGGAAACGTAGTTGTGCGCTTGCTTCTCGCCAGTGACACACTATTGCGACTTGTACTAAATAATTAATGCTGAGTAAATGACTATGTCTGTATGAATATACTCCTCCTTGCCGCTTCTCTTCGGTTGTGAGCTTATATCATCCAATGGCAACACTTGGAAAAGGAATTATAACGCCTCAAAAGCAGCTAAAAATGACAAAAATTTTTTGATGCACTGACACTAACTCATCCTCCAAGCAAAGCCTAGAGGTGTGAGTGTCAGCTAGATGTGCGATGACCCCTTTCTGATTGTCATTTGGTGGTAAATCAAGCCCAACTCGTGCACACGTTTGTTCGTTTCGTTTTATTTTTCTTTTGTAGTCACTATACATATATATATATATATATATATATATATATATATATATATATATATATATATATATATATATATATATATATATATTTGCATATATATATATATATATATATATATATATATATATATATATATACATATAGTTGCCACAAGAGAAAATAAATATATATAATTTTGTGTGTATATATATGTGTGTGCGCGTGTGTAAAAGTGGTTATCATCAGGGATTGGGGTGTAAAATGGAAGTAATTCAGTCAAAATCAACTAAGGATTGTCTCTCCTTGAAATTGTTGCTATTCTTTCAGCTAACGGTCTAGGGTTCTAAGTTATGGTCACGTAATTTCTTATCAATTATTTTTTTTTAGATCAGCACATCCATTAATTTCAAAAAAAATTTAAGAGTTTCTTTGAAAATGAATTGCAAAGAGTAATTGTTGATTTATTTTTGAACGGCTGTAGATGCAACCTTGTCACAATGGAAACGAATTCCGTTTTCTAGACTGGAACAATTTCGAATTTGATTTTGAATTAAGATAAATGAATTACTTTCAAGCAATAAATAACATGAAGAGCCACTTGAAAGTGGCTGAAAGGCTTAGACTTGTTCTCGGTTTATTTTCGCCGAACAAATTTATGCAAGTAGCTTGGGAATAAGGCACGAGGGGTGCCGAATCGTCGTCGTATTTTGGGTTTGGCTCTCAACCGCATATTCTCCACGTTCTGTGTATGGACATCTAAATCATCTGAATCAACATTTTCCCGGTGTATCATTACTGAGTGAATTTACATCCCATTGGACCATTATTCAATGTTATTGTAGGATCTCCAGTCATCACTCATAATATGCGAACCAGGTAAGATCCACTGTTCCGTCAATTCATGCAATGTCTCTTCCTGCCTATCTGGCACTCCCATTAGGAAACATAGGCCAGGTCCTCACTCAATTCCAGCGAACACCCAATGCCCCACTCTCCATTGTCTTCTGTGGTATTTTCTGTGTGAATAATACGATTCATCCTCATCCACAGCATTCGGTTTACCTCTGTCCATATCAAAGCTTCCATTCTGTTGCAGATTCAGAGCAAGCCGCTTTTCTCAGAGGTTTTTTTTCACAGAATTTGAACCATTTAACGCAAAAGCTTTCATGGCAATATTTGTTTTGTAACAGATGGTACGCGCAACAATATGTCTGTAAAATTTTTTAACGAGCTTTTTAAACAGCTGCCACGTCGAATTCGTATATTTGCAGTGATCACAAGTATATGAATTATATATTAAATAACGATGTGCAGACTGTTGAATAATTGCCCATGTATTAGGCATAGAGTGTACAAGCAGAGTTATCAAAGAATCTATTTATCTTAATTCGAAGTTAAACTTGAAAATTTCCTCATACAACGGACACCTTCAATTGATTTTTAAAAACTGAACTGATGTCAACAGAGTTAGTTCCATTTTACATGCCAATTCATAATTATCATCGTAAAGATATATATATATATATATATATATATATATATATATATATATATGTGTGTGTGTGTGTGTGTGTGTGTGTGCACAAATATATGTATGCATATGACCCATATGACTTGACCTCCTACACACGATACGTTTATAAATCACGCCTTGTTTGCATTTTATAACCACCACATGATTGGAAATATTCCTAAAATACGAAATGTGGAAGACCACTAAATTTTGGACAAGAAACTGTTTCCCAATCAACCCTACCCAAGGGGAGGTGACACCATTTTTCTGATTAGATTCTGTAGGCATTGAAATACCGTACCGAGCGGTTTTTCCTTATTTTTTGTTTTTTACTCTCTCTCTCTCTCTCTCATATATATATATATATATATATATATATATATATATATATATATATATATACAAAGCTTTACAGCTTTGAAGATTGGATACATTTTTTTTTTAAATCTTTCCAAAACTTTTTATTATTCCAGTCAATAATCTTAGAGAAATTTCATCATGCAGTAATCTTACAGAAATATAAATACAATCTCCATGACTTATTGAAATAACCGTAACAATAGCATATTTGAAAGCTTTAGCTTCTAACTTACCAAAATATAGGAATTTGTTAACAGTTGGTTCCCACGCAGTGTCGAGTTGAACGAAAAGAATAAAAGAAGGGTGGTCACTAAATAAACAGAACTCAGCGTATTTATAACAATTAATCCCGTGTTACGCATACACAAACAATATATATATATATATATATATATATATATATATATATATATATATATATATATATATATATATACACACACATATATATATATATACATATATATATGTGTATATATATATATATATACATATATATATATGTATATATATATAATGAAAACTATTAATTGAAGTCAAAAATAAAATCTCCTGACATGTGTAGTTGCAGATGAATGGTATATACGTGTCTTCTGTATGTTCACCCAAATAGTATATATATATATATATATATATATATATATATATATATATATATATATATATATATATAATATATATATTATATATATATTTTAATATATAATATATATATATATATTTAAATATATATATATATATATATAATATCTATATATATATAGATATATATATATATAGATATAGATATATAGATATAGATATATATATACTGATGATAACGAGTAAATAATTTTTTTGTAAAAATTTACAATTTATTTCATTGACAAGTTTCTCAAAAAATAGACTCCGTCAGAATGAATGGATATACAAATCTATCGACTAAAGTCATTAATATCATCTTGTCAAATGAATCTTAACCAAACACTGATTTATATATATATATATATATATATATATATATATATATATATATATATATATATATATATATATATATATATATATATATATATATATATTATCTAAAAAGCTGCACGCCTTCGAATAGCCTCAAAAACTTTTTTGTCCCACTTGAGTCATTTATTTCCTCATATCTGTCAATGCAATTTATGTAATTCTCTTCAGTGTTTTTTCTCTATTTTACATAGATTTTGTAAGTATAGCACTTTGCGTGAATTTTCTCTCGCTAGGATCATTAATTGTTTACCATGTTTCAGGGATTTCAAGATCAAAACTGATATATCAACAGGGCACCCCATCAGTGTTGATCAAACAACGCCCTCTCTCAGCTATGATTTTGATATATAACTCATTTCATACATGTATTTTTTTTTTTAGTTTCATACTGGGTATTATCATAATGTATTGTAAATGGATGTCATTTTATACTACGCATTTGATTAGCTTATTAACCGTTACAGATAAGTTTTTATACTCTGAGAGTTATAAGACACTCGAGTTATGAGATAAGTATATGGCATGATGTGTGGGGGGCATAAGCTTTACCCTGCCACATTGGTCCATGATTTGTTGACGTAAGGGGATGGGATTGATACATGTTTTTCCCCCAGTTTGTAAGTCCGGAGTGAACACAAACCGTCGCAGCTGGATGAAATTTGACAATTGGCACTCCAATCCTATTGACCGTTCGGCTACTCGCACCACCTTATTTAATTAGCTTGTTAACCATACCCTCTTTGTCCGAGAATAGAGTGTGGTACAAGGTCGATTTAGAGTGAGGATACTATACTAGCGAACATGTGAGTGAGCTATCAGCAAAAATCCTCTTGCGTTCCTGCAACTATTATCGCGAGGACATGAGAGCGCTTGTCTCAGTACGAATCTCGGAACCTTTGGGCTTGGCTACACAGAGCAGCACCACACCTCATGAGGTAAAATCCAAATCATCCGTAGCACCACATCTGCGTCTGCCTGGTCTTTGGACGACGTAATCAGCTTGTTGACAATTACAGATATATTTCAATACTTTGAGAGTTACAAGATAACTAAGGAGCTTTCGGCAATGCAGACAAGTCCACAATCACACAACCTACTTCTTTATATTTTGAAGCATTTGAGTACCACATGTTTTGCCAATTAATATGTGACTTGCACGTCTGTGGCAGCACTTGTAAGTCGAATTTTTATTTTTCAATCGAAATTAGAATTTACCAAGGTGTTTCTTTATCGTTCAATGTTAAATGTCTTTATATGTCCTTCAGATACAAAGAAAACATTAGTAAAAAGTTTGCTCACGTCAAGAAACTGTTCAACAATCGAGAAAATAGCCTAGAGCCGTAGTATATACATCAAAGGCATCAATTGAAACAATACACAAGAAAGGACGTATGTAAGAATTTGAGGATTCAAAGGGTTTTTTATTTTAAATTTTTACAATTTTACGAATGATTTTTAAAATAAACGTTGAAGAACTAATAATATAAATAAATCAATTATTTCCATTTTTAAAATTCATTGTAAGACAATTCAATTGAGAAAAATGCAAATTGCAAAAAGTCAGGAATGAAAAGGTAAGGTCCGAGGTTGGACATTGGGCCTCCCCAGTTCGATGTAAGATATGGGCGTGATAGGTCTTACCGTGCCACTCAATGATGTGTTGGTAAGGTGGTGGGGAGATTCCAGCAATTCAGACAGGTCTCTAATCGGACCACTCAATCTCCCATTGACAACTGACAAAAGGAAAACACTGCGAGATTCTCATTAAAAATTCCTAATAATGTCTGATAAAATGTTTTCAATTTGCGTAAACAAAAGGACTGACAGTTAGATAAAGATTTTAACAACTCAATCTGACACTCATGTCATCAGCAGCAGCAGCATCATTAATAATAACGATTCAAAGTCCATTGTTGGCCAAAGTCCTTCCGCATGATCTGCCAGGTTTGTTTTTTTTTTACCATTTTTTAGTTTCTTAGTGCCAAAACGTTGTCCAGATCAACACGCCAACTTTATCTTATGTTACATCCTAATTTCAAAAAAAAAATGCGCCATCCCTAGCAGAGCATTGTTATGCAATGCCTCATTTTATCAAAGATCGACCGCAGAATGGAATTCACTGCTTTGGGAACTGATGGATGTTAACGTCAACAGAGGCTGCAGTTTTCTCCGGAAGCTTTTCAGAATGCAAGTAATGCACCGAGAAAAATGTTGACTCAATAGAGGTTGATTCATCGCAAAGAATAGATTTTTTTTTTAAATTCCATGGACGTTCTTTATATTTGATGAAATGAAAAGAGTTTAATCAAATAAATTATTTCATTTTGATCTACTTTGGCCGCTGATAATTTTACCATGATCTCAAAAAATCAACTTGGTGAATCACCGAATCGAGCTATCGTCTGATATCTTTGCAACATGGCCAGCCCATTGCCATTCAAGTTTTTTAATAGGCTTTAGGATATCTCTAACACCTGTTTCTTCCTCTGATATGTATTGTGCTGTTTTGTGATCTCATCATGCGATGTTCAGCATGCTTTCTTCCTGTGAGCGTTGTATGATTCTTAGTTTGAGAGCCAATTTCTTGGTTAAGTTCCATTAAGAAAACACTGAGAGATTTTCGTTGAAAAATTCCTAATAACACTAGATAAAATGTTTTCAGTTTACGTAAACAAATGATTGACAGGTAGATAAGGCCTTTAACAAAACCGTCTGTCAGTAGCAATCTAGGAAAACTGGAAAAAGAAAAATTGCAGACTTCTGTTAGAATTAATCAGACAAACATTTATCTTGTCAGTTCGGCTGTTATTTTGTTCGTTATATATATGTATATGCCGAGGAAGATTGGTCAATTCCTAACTTCTCTCAGCGAAAATATTTCAAATGTTTCCCGAATGAATATATATTCTTGATCAACGATATCGAATGATGTTTTATATGTGAGAAGAAAGAATAATATTATTTGATGTTTTCGAGAGTTCAATCAACTGTTATTTCAGGATACCAAAAAAGAATTCTCTGTTTGTGAAGATCGAAACTTAAAACCTGATCTTGAAGTTCGTGCGTGCACAGCAACAGACAGATTTACATTGAGTAGATGTAGATTCCTCAAAGGAACAGCAAGGATTTCAATGTATGCTTTCAAGTATTCTGCTCACTATTATCAAATTTGAATTGTTGGTTCAGGTCAGTTCTCTATCGTTAAGTCATTCGATAATTTTGAAAACTTCCACAAGACCTCCCAGGAACGCCACAATTTCTTGTTTCGCCGACAAGATCAGATAATAGATGATATTTATAACTGGATTTTGACTCACTCTCTCTCTGATTCTGACTCTCCCTCTCTCCCTCAGTCACTCTCTTTCTTTCTCTTTTATATATATATATATATATATATATATATATATATATATGTGTGTGTGTGTGTACAAAGCTTTATAGCTTTGAACATTATATATATTTTTTTCAAATCTTTCCAAAACTTTATATCATTCCAGTCAATTATTTTTCTGAGCATTTTTTTATTGCACTATGTGTGATTTTATATTGTTTGAATTATATATATATATATATATATATATATATATATATATATATATATATATATATATTAAGTGTGTATGTATTATTGTGTCACCCACAGACAGCTGTTTCGTTGTATCACAACTCTTCAGTGTGGCTATAGACAATCCATTATTCCATCCAGTAGCACGAAGCTGGATTGAAACCTTCGCTTCATGCCCTCAGACCAGTATCTTACTGCTGGGTCACAGAACTGGACGGTCATTAATGCTGAATTTGTACGATATATCTATTTAGCTTCTTAAATTCCCCATCAACCAGAATGCTCTATTCCTATGGAAGAGCATTGCATAGGCTTACAATGAACGAGTTATCTCACTTAAAGAGTGCTCAACCTCTGAAAACAGGAGCATTGATTATTGTGTCATCCAAAGACAGCTGTTTCGTTGTATTACAATTCTTCAATGTGGCTATAGACTATCCATTATCCCATCCAGTAACACAAGGTAGGATTGAAACCTTCGCTTCAAACCCGGAAGCCGATATATATATATTTATATATATATATATATATATATATATATATATATATATATATATCATTCGAGTCAATTATTTTTCTGAGCATTTTTTTATTTCATTATGTGTGATTTTATATTGTTGGAATCATATATATATATATATATGTATATATATATATATATATATATATATACATATATATATATATATGAATATATATATATATATATATGAATATATATATATATATATATATATATATATATACTGGTGCGTTCCGTAAAATGATGCCTGTCCAGCTGACCATCTCATTGGGTGGGTTTGATCCTCCCTCGGTGTAACTGGAAAACTTGGTATGGGACAATAAATGAGTTCCTTTGTCGAAGTTCAACCATCTAAACATGTCTGTTCTTCTATGATGATGTCGTCATGAGGGTCATCTTTCAATTGTGAGTCCTCTGTTTCTGACATTCGTTCGATAGGTTTTCTCCACACGGTATCATGTTTGATTCCACACCCCCTAAAGCTGTCCTGGGCCATTATTATCGCTCACTTGAACAATCATCCCTCACGAAGTTTTGTCCTTTCTACAAGACGTTACTGTAAGTTGAAGTTTTGATTTTAGGCTAATTTTTCGTTGAAAAAAACGACTTATATTCAAAATATATGGTGATCCAAGTTTGCTCCATATTGTTTTTATTGGATATCGACTGCATATCAATAAGTGAGAACTTGTAATTGTAATCTTTATTCATTCAAAGAGGAGCCACCAACAATGACAAAGTAATATAAAAGTTGATCACTCGAATCCATAGAATTCTTCTTCATCAGATTCAGCAAATAAACCTGTTGTTTTCTGGTGACGTTGTCACGAGGGTCATCTTCTTACTGCGAGTCCTCTATATTCGTCAGTAGGTTCTTGCCACAAGATGTTACTTTCTGTTCCGTACATGGCGTTGCTGATTCCTCATTTTTTTAAAGCTGTATTATCGCCCACTTGGACATTCGTCCAATACGATACGAAGTTTTGTCATTTCTCCATGACTGACATGACTTTTAGTTGAGGAGTTCGGTTCAGGCTTCTTCTTGAGTAAATAAGCCTCGACTCATATTCGAAAGTATACGGTGATCAAATGATCATATTCAAGTACCTAAATGGGTTACTGCGCTGGAATACTGGGTGACGTAGTCGACTGCAGATCATGCAGAAAAACCTTCTGTGGCGATCCTGTGAATCCATATAAGGAAGTGACTGATCTCTACATTAAGCTCATTAAAGCAAATCAAAACCCACGCTCCCCAGAGACTTCTAACTGGCCTGGCTGCAAGTGACAAAAATGAATGAATGAATAGATGAATCATATTCAATACGTTTCCTGTTTGTCCTAACGAGAGGATTAATCTCAGGACTTGCGGTTTGTTTGTATCTATAGACGTGAATTCTTGAGTGGCAGCGTATCTAATATTTACGTACAATTAGAAACTGTCAACCAATACTGACAACCAAAACTGTCAACATAGGTTTCTACAGTTTAAAAGTTGGGCTGGCTGGTCGGATGTCTTTGTAAGTATGTACGTATCACATGCACAAGCCGCACCAATGGAGCTTGGGGGCTGAATGTTTCAACACTTATTCGCTATTATATACGTCTAGAACCTCCTTAAAGAGGTTTTTAGTGATCGGGTCAATTTGCAATGTGAGGTTTAGCATAAATTTACATCGCAAATTGAAACTTCTACAGAAAATTCCGACTCAGCATGCTGCCAAGAAACGTTGGCCACGTGACGGTTTCTATGAAGCGACCAACCAGACTTGTTTTATTCCTTTCCTTAAAGAGGTTTTTAGTGATCGGGTCAATTTGCAATGTGAGCTTTAGCATAAATTTACATTGCAAATTGAAACTTCTACAGAAAATTCCGACTCAGCATGCTGCCAAGAAACGTTGGCCACGTGACGGTTTCTATAAAGCGACCAACCAGACTTGTTTTATTCCTTTCCTTAAAGAGGTTTTTAGTGATCGGGTCAATTTGCAATGTGAGCTTTAGCATAAATTTACATCGCAAATTGAAACTTCTACAGAAAATTCCGACTCAGCATGCTGCCAAGAAACGTTGGCCACGTGACGGTTTCTATAAAGCGACCAACCAGACTTGTTTTATTCCTTTCAGCTCTACTTCTGCCCACGTTGTTTATTATATTTATGATAAATACAGTCGGCTAAAACAAGCAGTTATGGTGTTTCCTGGGAGGTCCTGTGGAAGTTTTCAAAATAATTGGAAAAGATCAGGATACATAACTGAACCAACCGTTTACATTTGATAACAAGTCAACATAATATTTAACGGCATTTATTGAAATTTGTGCTGCTTCGTTGAGGAATTCACACCCGGTAGAATTTTTTTTTTTTTCAGTAAACATGTCTTGGAGGAATGAAGAAGTTTATCCAAAGCTAGAGACCAGATTTAGGTTAACGATTTTGAAATAAAAAAAACGAAAGACGTATTGAGAGGCGTGTGTTTTTGACTGGATGGATGATGATGTCACTGGAAAGTAACACATACCAAAGTTTGGACTTCAACGAATATTGCAGGGATGGATCCAAAGTTTTGAACCGGTTCGGGTGGGTCCGACAGGATTTTTTAGCAGGGAGGCAGTCCAACAGGATTTTGTGCAGGGCGGGGGTCCAAATATAAAGATTCTTTTTGGCAAGTGAATAGGTGGAAAAAGTTTTTTAAAAAAAAAACAAACTCTCAAACATCAAAAAGAGAAATGTAACATGTGATCCAGAATTTTTTATTTTACATTTCCGTCGTTGCCTTTTCGCGCTAGAATTGACAAAAAAAGTAAATTGAAAGAAATTAACGATTAAATTTTCCCGCAGAATTAATAAATAAAAACATTCTGAAGAATTAGACGGAAGTTTGTTTGTTTATATTAAAACGAAAACAAAATTATAATTTTTGTTTTAAATGTTGATTCATGGTTATTTGGGATTATGTGGAGATTTATCTATGAAACCTATTCATCTAGATTTTTTTAAATCAAATTGTGCTTTGTCCAAACAGGTCAAGAGCGGACCTCCCAGATCCGCACCTGCATTGACCAACATTAATCTGCAAAGACATCTACATAGCAATCAAACAGGAAGGCATGAAATAACTTCTCCCTCCAATATTAAGATAAGATATAATATTCAAGGTAAGAAGCGGATGAAAACATTGATTATGATCCCAACTTGTCATGGAATCACAATACCGTCATTAATTTTCAGAATGCAAGAAATACCATTGGACTATTTTGAAGGAGACGGTTGAAACTAGTTTTTGGGACTATCTTTTTATCGTCGAGCTCATTGAAATCTTAGCAAGTGCCTCATCTATATAATGATTCATTTATAAAATTATTCAGCGATGCAAAACATATGTCAAGACTTCTCTATTGTCATCACATATCTTGTCAAAAGTGTCTCGTCACTGGCATGCCCCAGTGGCTGACAGGGGAGAGAGAGGGTTAGGGAACACTCAATTAAGCCACTCTTCCATAACTACTGCATTCCCATCCTTCAAACGTATTATACTAAGAAGAGGATAGATAGATAGATAGATAGATAGATAGATAGATAGATAGATAGATAGATAGATGAATGGATGGATAGCTGGATAGATAGATAGATAGATAGATAGATAGATAGATAGATAGATGGATATGAACAGACTGAGATAGATAGATAGATAGATAGATGGATAGATAGATAGATAGATAGATAGATAGATAGATAGATGGATGGATGGATAGATAGATGGATAGATATACACACAGCGCTGTGCAAATGTGTGTGGATTGACTACTTCGTATTTGACCACTCAGTTGAGCAATGCTCAGCGATCTTATCTTGCAGACCGTTCTTTCATGTAGTGATTCTTATTCTCACTGAGCACCCTGTTACCATGGTCTAGGACCAAGTTATAGCTGACGAAGTGAATATCTACATAGCACCACTCAGGGTGAAGTTATAAGCATAATGTAGTCTTCTGAAGTAAGATATTACTGCCATATTTGAACATTGTATTTTCTTTCTACATTTTCCTTCATTATCATCATCATCAGTCTTTCAACGTCCAACTTGGGACATCAACCTTCCCCAGGATTCGCCACAATTCTCTATCGTGGGAAAAATTGTTTAAAGAAAGAATCAAGGTCATTTCAGGACAAGAGACCAGACTAACACCTTAGACCTCCAAATGGCTATATCGACGATTTCACCATTGGGATACACCGGAAAATAGCGGCTTTAGTGGATAGGAACGGATTTGGGATAGATTTCAATGCTCATTTATCCTGCTTCCTAAATAGATCATCAAAACATTTTGCAGATGTTATTTGCCAAACAGGATGTTGTTGATACTCGCTTCATTTGCGAATTTTTTTTCCCCAACATCTAAATAAGTTTTCCACGTGGAATCGGATCAACACCTTTTTTACCTTTTTCAAGCAGTTCACAGTAGTTCAATTCATCATCATCAGTCTTTCAACGTTCATCGTTCGACATGGACCCTCCCCAGAATTCGCCTCAATTCTCTATCATGGGTATTGCGGAGCCAGTTTTTTCTGAATGTTGCCTAGTTCATCTCTCCATCTTGTATTCTATCAGCCTCAGTTTCGCATGTGATTTCTGGGGATCCATGTTGTGAGTCATGATGTCCATCGGTTGTCTGCCATTCTTACAAGGTGTTGCAAGTTCAATTCAAAATTGTTGTACATACTGATAAATCTCGTGAACCTTTCTCGTACTGTTTTTAAAATTTGGACCGATCACTTTTGGGGGATATCTGTATGCACTCGTTGGACGCCTTTAATGGTCAACCCTTGATTTCTTCTGTCAATAATTTTTTTAATTTATCATAATCCTTGTGTACTTAGCCTCCATTTTCGAGCAGAAAGCATTTTTATTGAATGCTTTGTGTACAGGTCAGTCCTTACATTTTAAGCCGAGAAATAATCAATTTATTATATGCTTTGTGTACAGGCCAAACCTTTATTTTTGGTCAAGAAATCATCAACATATTTTGTATCTCGTGTATGAAGAAGAAATCAAGCGAAGAATCACCCGAGGATGGCAAGCCTTCGGTTGAGCAAGCTCAACTTTCAAAAACAAGACGAACCCAATAATCCTAAAAAGAAGAGTATACAACAGACAGACCTGCAAACTGAGAAGCACGCAGCGTGCGCATAAGAGAATCATGCCCGACCTTACGTGGAGAGATCACAAGACAGCACAGTATATCAGGAAGAAAATGGAAGTCCGGAACATCATGGAATCTATTAAACGAAAATTTGAATGACAATGGGTAAGCTATGTTGCTAGAATAGCAGACAACCGATGGACATCTCGACAAACAACATGGAACCCCAGAGATCATTTGCGAAACAAAGGCTGACAGA
The DNA here is from genome assembly GCA_963457665.1 of Thysanoteuthis rhombus. NCBI lineage: Eukaryota > Metazoa > Mollusca > Cephalopoda > Oegopsida > Thysanoteuthidae > Thysanoteuthis > Thysanoteuthis major. The sequence continues at coordinate 55,467,108 of OY735217.1, forward strand.
ATACGAGATGGAGACATGAAAATACTGGCTCTGCGATGCCCATGATAGAGAAACGTAGTGGATCCTGGGGAAGGTCTATGTCTAACGACAGAAGATAAAAGAATGATGATGATGATGATGATGATGATGGTGGTGGTGGAAATGTCGCCATTTTTTTTCAGCCATGACATCATTCATTCATTATATGTCAGGCTTACATGCTGATCCCTAATTTCTCTCTGTCCACTTTCTCATTCATTCGGGGCCGTGTTCTTTTGATCTCTCCGTTTTCTTACACTCATATTCTATCATCATCCAGCTCATCCGCGCATGCTCAGTTAACCCTCGCATTATCGTTTGCTTTTTTCATCACAGAGTCTCATCTCGGCCAACCCAATCTTACAAGAAAATATTAACTTGATAAAAGAGATGTCAATGGAATACCAGAGTTACGGACTGTGTGGTTAGGTAGGAGAGGGGGAACATTAAGTAGAGGACTGAGATCGTGGAATGCCAGATATGAGGTTTGATGGCTTTTCGATAGGCGCGCCTTTGAGCAAAAATGCTCATCTTTTAAAGATGGCGGCGTGCCAGAACCCCCGAGTCGTCTGTTTGTTGCATTTACGATTTTTCTCGTTGTTTTTATCGCATTTTATATTTCTTATCGTTTATACAATTTTCAAAGATATTTATCCACTTATACAGTATTACTGTGTTGGATTTTCCATTTCGGTTACTTTATCTTCTTGACTCGTTCTCATTTTGTATCTACGACCGAGTATTAATTAGATTTCCGACATACTACCATTAATGTTTTTTGCACACATACACACACACACACATACACACACACACACACATACACACACACACACACACACACACACACACAGAACCATACATATACACACACAAATATATACAGGGAAAGGCAAAAACTTTGGAAAAAAACGATACGGTATTTCAGTGCAGGTCTAATGTATCTCTGCGGGGGAAGAGACTAGCATTGAAATACCGAATCTGTTTTTTTTTACCAAAGATTTTTGCACTGTCAAAATTTATCTTGAAACTCAGGATTTACCGTATTAAGTTATCAAACACTCTTACTAATGATTTTGAGAAAAAATATCACTATTCCACACACACACGTATATATATATATATATATATATATATATATATATATATATATATATATATATATATATATATATATATATATATACTATTTCGATGTATTACATCTCTTTAGTGTGGCTATAGACTTTCCATTATCCCATCCAGGCAGAATTGAAACCTTCACTTCAGATATCCTACCTCTGGACTACTGAACTGGACCGTCAGTAAGGCTGAATTCAAACGATATATCTATTTACACACCAGAGTGCTCTATTTAGCCCTTTTTTGTTAGTAACATTTGCATCAATTCCTGACCACTGACAATCCTTTCCTTCCAGATCTCTAATACATCTCTATAGCAAAATTTTTAGCAATGTTTTTACGTTTTGCATATAATAGCCATGTCCTGTCAGTAACATTTGTTTCAATACCCGACCACATACAATCCCTTCCTTCCTGATTTTCAAAAGATGTCTATAGTAAATCATTCGAAATTTATCAACATTATACATATGATGATCCTAACTGCCAGTAACACTTGCATTATTAAACGAATTTCGGACCATGCACCATGATTTTCCCTAGTTGTATTGCAGAACATACAGATTGAGAGCTGAAATATAATTAAACATGCACAATTTCCTTTACTACCAGGATTAGTTTGTTGTTGCAATAAATCGCTGAAGCTTTGTGCCAGGAGTGATGGAGTAGTAGTAATATCAGTGAATCCCTTAACCTAGCTTATTTATACGGAGTTCCAATGTATTCTATTCTGAAATACAATCATGATGATTGTTTCATCCCCCCACACACACCGTCAGGATTCACTAGATCATGTGATCATTAAAATGAGTGAAAGTTTCGACTGAATTGTTCAAAAAATCATATCAGTGGTCTCCAAGATTATGTAAAATACTGATATTATATATATATATATATATATATATATATATATGTATGTATGTATATATATATATATATATATATATATATATATATATATATATGTATATATATATATATATATATATATATATAAATATATATGTATATAACTGTTCTGTCGGATTATACACCTATTTCATATAATAGTACAGACATGGATAGTGATTGAACAAGATAGGAACATCGGGATAAAGCCGTTATTGGGGCATTCGCCTTTTCGCCTGGCAAGTTAGCTAAATAAGAAGAGCGACGCTACTTTAAAGCGGCAACCAATTGGTCACAGGTTTGATTTCTGTAGCAGATACATGCTTTTTAATTTGTTCTTTCTATTAACGTGGTTCAGACCAAACAGCACATTTTCCGTGTAATAACGGGAGTTAATTTCAAATGGCGTTTTAAGTTATATAACGCATTCATAATTACATATTTATACGATGCTGATAAATTCGTAAATGATTTTTAAAAATTAACCATGACAATGATTCGATGAAAAGCAGCTAAAACTCTGGAGAAATAGATACTCGTCAAAAAGTATAAGTAGTTGCATCTAATCAAAATTGAGATTATATCACCACCCCTAATACTACTAAAAAGGTTAAGCGCCTCATCTCTTAAGAGAAAACTCCCGTTAGAGTATAGAGGCTGGTGACGAAGTCCAGGTTTCTATTGCATGCGTCAATTTAGTGATCCCTCCAAGTCTCAAGTTTGGTTGATATACCTCCACTCCTAATCACACAGTGCACTCAATTAGCTGCTGGATGCACAGGGAAATTTGTCCTATAGAAGTCTTTCCAAAACTCTTCGCTCATACCGGGAATCGAACCCAGGACTTTGCACGGAAGAAGCAGTTCTAACCATTATACAATCCTAGCGGACCGGCTAATACTACCAGTATGCGTAAAAAAAAAAAACAATAACATCAAACATGGTGCCCAGTAATCATGCAAAACTATGAATTAGTTAAACTGCTTAGATTTGATCTTCTGCCAATCGTAAAGTGATAGAACAGCTGTCACGGAAAACACGATTCCCGAGACAAAAAGGATGCTAGTTTGAGTCTTGTCTCGAACTCATTCTCTATTCTCTATTTCGAATTCGCGCTGTTAACTGTAAACTGAATGTCTGAGTAAGTTGCGATGAGAAGCAATTAAATTCTAGATGAAAGAAGAACTATTTAATAATTAATAACGGATGCGTCATCTAAAACATTTGGGCAACCCAAGACTATTATGTCTACTACTACTACTAAGACAACTACTGCTTCTAAGACTACTACTACTACTACTACTAAAATTAAGATTACTTCTACAAGGTGTAGATAAGTAACAAACATCAAATGAAGGAAAAAGTAGTACGAAAATTAATAGTAACAATTCTTCATGTAAGAAATTTGGACGATTTAAGACAATTAAGCCTACCACTTCTAGGTGTAGACGAACAATATAATGGGAACTGCTAAATGCCCCCAACCCACTGGGTTGGGCATCCTGTATCTTCATACGGGGTGCCCAAACCAGTGGGTTGGGGCATTCCAATAGGTAGGGGAGTTTCTAGGGGGGCGTTTCAGTGGAAGGTGTCTAAGTGGGGAGCAACAAAAAACAGGATATGAAAAAAAACTAGCATAGAATTAGGAACTCTGAAGGATGCTGATGAAGTTAGTTTAGGCTGAGTCGTCGGAGGTTGGATAAGTGGGAGGAGCAGAAGACTGGGTTTTACAAGTGAGAAGAAGAGGGTACACACTGCCTCTCTAATAGCTCGCTGCAAAACAAATGCTGAACGATATTCCCGCTTGTCACCTTTTTTTCGTAAAAGCGAAATAGTGGCATAAATCGAACTTCCGTCATTTTCAACTCCCCATACTCTCTATTTCTCCTCGTTTTTCTTCGTCACCGATTTATCTTCATGTATAATCTCTTCTTCTTCCTCCTCCTCCTCTGGCTATCATTCCTTGCTCCCTCTCCCCTGCATTATCCCCCACGCCTAATGTCGTCTGCTCTGAAGGCCGAGTGATCTATCTCAACTAAACGGTTATCATATTCCGATTTGTCATTCTTAACATACTACGTCGGTTATCCTCCGCTCTTTCAAGTTGTATCTTTTTCTTTTTTCCGACTCGTTCTTCATCTCCTTCGTTTTGTTGTTGTTGTTGTTGTTGTTGTTGTTGTTGTTGTTGTTGTTGTTGTCGTTGTTGTTGTTGTTCTTCTTCTTCTTCTTCTTCTTCTTCTTCTTTTTCTTCTTCTTCTTCTTCCTTTCTTTCTTTCTTTCTTCTTCTTCCTTTCTTTCTTTCTTTCTTTTTTTCTTCTTCTTCTTCCTTTCTTTCTTTCTTTCTTTCTTCTTCTTCTTCTTCTTCTTCTTCTTCTTCTTCTTCTTCTTCTTCTTCTTCTTCTTCTTCTTCTTCCTTTCTTTCTTTGTTTCTTTCTTCTTCTTCTTCTTCTTCCTTTCTTTCTTTCTTTCTTTCTTTCTTTCTTCTTCTTCTTCTTCCTTTCTTTCTTTCTTTCTTTCTCTCTTTCTTCTTCTTCTTCTTCTTCTTCTTCTTCTTTCTCCTTTTCGTTTTCTTATTATTATTTTCCATCACACCCACTCCCTTGTTCATATTGTTCTTGTTCTTCTTTCTCGCACCTTTTTTCTTCATGTTCTCGCACTTCTTCTTCTTCTTCTTCTTTTTCTTCTTCTTCTTCTTCTTATTATTATTACAATTATTATTATTATTGTTATTATTATTATAATTATTATTATTCTTCTTCTTATTATTATTATTAGTAGTAGTAGTAGTAGTAGTAGTAGTAGTAGTAGTAGTTTCACATCAGTTGTCTGAGTGACAGCAAGTCTCCTCAAGTCTCCAGCCCTCCTCTCCACACTCCCATAGTCCTCAGCAGAATTGTGATTTACATTTTCACACCAGTTGCCCGGTGGTTATCGTTGAAGGCTGAGTGTCAGTAAGTCTCCTCAGGTCTTCAGCCCTCATCTCATTTCATCTCCACCTCACATATCATAGCAGTGCTGTGGCTCGTACCTTCACCACCATGTGTGTGTGTGTGTGTGTGTGTGTGTGTGTGTGTGTGTTGTTGTGTTTTGCTGTGTTTTTTTCCTCCTCCTCTGTTAGGCCACTGCTAACAGCTGGGTCTTGGATCTCGTATCATCATCATCATCATCATCATCATCATCATCATCATCATCATCATCATTATTATTATTATTATTATTATTATTATTATTATTATTATTATTATTATATTCAATTCGTTATTCGCCTCCCCGTTGGTCTCAGCTGTAACTGACCTGACACGCCTCCATCAGTAACAGTTAACCTTGTCTGCATTTTTTTCTCAATGAATCTTCACCTAGTAATCTGCAACTAAGTAACCCCTCTTAAATTCCTTTTACTTTCTGTTTTATTTTTCTCTATTCATGATCTTTTCTTTACTACTACTACTACTACCACTACTACTACTACTACTACTACTACTACAAGTTGTGAACAAGCAGCAAAACTAGAATCAAATGAAAAGGAAACTGGTAAAAAGAAATTGCATAATAAAAATGCTTTATGTCAGAAATTTGCACGATTCAATTTGCGTCTGGCGTTACTAGGTTTGAACAAACAATATCGTTGGGGAAAAAAAGTTGGATAAAATCTATATGTCTAAATCTGAATGACGTCTGTTGGTTTGTTTATCAACTTTCATTCATAAAGAACTTCTTTCCAGCCATATGGCTCCATTGAAAATTCTCCCTTTTTTTTTCAATTATTCAATCGTATCTATGCAATTCTGTAAAGTTAATCATTTTTCCTTTTGCCATTACTTTCCCTCTATCCGTTTTTTCAATGTCTGTTTATTCAATCATTTGAATGAGAACAGATAACGATCTTCGCCATCTTTGAAAAGATTTTCTTGGGCAATCCTGATGCGTGGATGGACTGCTTTTCAGAGTTAAAGTGCCCCAACTGATCTACTATTTACCCATATCTGGGAGGGAAATAGTCATGTCTTTTACAAAGAGGGCGAAGTGAACGCAGCCAGAGTTCGAACTCGGTTTGCCGATTACATTCAGTTTGCCGTTAAACTTTAGGCCATCACACCTCCCCCAAATTTGACGCAGGAAGAATTTACTCGGCTAGAAATCATCAATCCATTGTTTCGGAGATCAGAAAGTTAAACTATAGGGTAGGTAAGTTGAAACATTCCGTCTCTCTAGAGACAACTCCCAATGGAATATGACAGCTGGTGAAGAAGTCTCGGTTTCTGCTGAACGCGTCAGCTTAGTGATCCTTGCAAGTCCCAAGTCTGGTTGAGACCAGGACTTTATTCTTACGAGTTTGATTACCAGCCTTTTGGTAGGATGTAAATTCACCGAAAGGATACCTCTACTCTGACCAAAATGCTTAGAGTGTATTCAATTAGCTGCTGAGTGCACAGGGAATTTTGTCCTAATGAAGAGTTTTCCGTACTCTCCGCTCAGACCAGGAATCGAACACGAGACTCTCTCTTAGTGATGCTGACGTGCAAGCCATAACACTATCTACGCAATGGAAAGACCGATGTCAGGAGCGAATCTTAGCGAGAGAAAATATCAACACAGATCCGAGAGAGGACATTAATGAACGATATTGTACGTAATTTAACAAAAAAGATGGAGATGTGCAGGACACATAGCGAGAAGTAGGAAAACAGGTGGATCAAAAGGCTAATCGATCGGTCCCCGTGGGACAGTAAACGAAATAGAGAACCAGACACTGAATAGAGAGACGAGATAGAAAGGTTTGCTGATAATATATGGCAAAGATTAGCACAATCACACTCGTCATGGAAGGATATGGGAGAGACCTTTGTCCAGCAGTGGACGGCTGATGATGATCAGAATAAATGGCCTGCACGGAGCCCTGACCTCTTGCCCTGTGATTCATTCCTGTCAGGGTGGGCAAAGAACGATCTGTACAGCATTAAACCAAAAACTTCCAATCAACTGAAGGAATGGCATCTTACAGACTTCCTGTAAAGGTCTATCGGAGTCATGAAGAAATTCCTGGACAATGCTGGTGTCTACGTTGAATTTCAATACAGCTGGCAAACTATACCATCGTATGGTCCAAAGTAAAGCTAGTTTAACCACTAATTAATAAAGATTTTATCAATATCCAATAAGGAGTTTCTTTTTTCACATTCCCTGTATATCCTTGGCTTAACACGACACTAGGCTTACTGTGAAGTGCTCACCACCAAAGGAAATCATTAGAAACCGTCAACCCAAACTGTCAACATTGGTTTCTTCAGTTTGTAATTTGGTTAGGCCTTCTTGCTGACTCTCTGAAAGGCTGAGCCAATTGAGTTAAAGGGATGAAAATTTGAACTTTTACACCTGATTATGTTCTTCGAAAATAATCCTCCTGAATAGATTTCCAGTGAGGGGTTCAATTTGCAATGTTATCTTATGCTAATTTGATTCCTTTATTTGTGTCCGGCAACATTCACACCTGGTCTTTGAAAATCCAGATTTTTCAGTGATCACTTCCCAACAAAAGGCGAGATGAGTTACTCATCCATCGATCAGCTCTTTTTCCGATTTCATAATTGATTAACCCCAACATTGCTTGCTGCCAAAACACTTCGGTCATGTGACGGTTTCTATTGAGTGTACAATCGTTTTAAAGCACTGACTCTCGCCTGGGTTTGGAAACTGATCCCTGGCACCGGGTTTTCAAAGATGCAACTATCTCAGCCACAAAGCAGGCCCTCTAGTACGCCAGTTGCTACACTACGACGGCAGATGTTGTGGTCGGGGTTGGAGATGAAGAAGTCTGAGTTAAGAAAATAAACCTGAGCTGAGAAAAAATATGGAGCGTGTGGGGGGGGCGCACGTGCAAAATACGGTGAAGAATCTGAAGAAGCCCAGGTGATGAAGAGTTACTTTCCTTTTTTTTGTTCATTTTTTTTTTTTTTTAATACAAGAATAGTGAGTAGAAAAACAGAAATAAAGAGCTATGGTGTATGATAAAACGTTAAAGGAAAACAGAAAGGGAGAAGATAAAATGAAAAAAAAAAAGACTGCGAGAAAATTTGGGTTAAGCGGTTTGAAAGAGCATATTTGATCGGTTTATTGGCTTGATTTCTTTTTCTTTTCTTTTTTTTTATTTTTTCATTTCGAAAGAAAATAAAAACTTCTTCAAAGAAGAGAAAGGCCCAACGGTATTGGAAAAACAGGGTTTCAAAAAGTGCGGAGAGGAAAAGAATTGCAACGATTCTAAAATGGTCCGAAACTTTATGGTGGTATCAGTCGGTAATTTGCCCCGAGAGAAATGTATACCTATACATTGATTAAAATGCAGATTCATATAGTTGGTCGGGGTTTGCCTTTGGCGATTAAGTATTTCCCTCAAGTGGTTGTTGCTCGAAGATGGTTGAGAGCCAGCATTTTGATTATTTTACTTACTCAGTACAAATACCAGGAGGCTAATAATGCTTATAAGATTGATAGATCGATAGGTAGATAGATATATTGATTGATATGAACGGGGTGATGGGCATTTACCAATACAGAGAGATATATGAATAGATTGACATATATGGATTGATTGATAGATAGATAGATTAATGACCACCTCAAGTGATAACATCTTAATGTGATGAATTCTCCAACAAAAATGCAATTCACATGTAAATTTCCTCACATTCTGATGAGCACGACAGAAGGCTGATCGTGTTAGTATAAGAAATTGTTTCAGTTTTAACAACAATGTCCTTTCCACGTTGTCTTTTTAATACCAGAGATAGATAGATAGATAGATAGATAGGTAGGTACATAGATAGATAGATAGATAGATCATGAATAGGAGTGTATGTGTACTTATCTACCGAGGAAGAAAGAGAGACGACCAATGAGTCATTCTTCATTTAATCTTTCTCTTTTAGAATTGCAGGGGCTCTTGTGTTTTCCCCCAAAACAATGAGAACGGTTTTATTTTTGTTGTCTAGACATTCATATTCCAAGATACAAAAATCCATTTTGCGCCCTCTTCCTACTCACTTTCTCTCCCTTCTTTCTTCTCCCTCTCTCTCTCTTTTTCTCTCCTCCCTCTCTCTCTCTCTCTCTCTCTCTCTCTCTCTCTCTCTCTCTCTCTCTCTCTCTGAATATTTGTTCACTGTGGTCAATGAGTACATACTCATAATACATTATGACCGGGGGAAAAACAAGTAAACGAATCTGTGGATGAATTAGTTTCCCCCTCTCTCTCTCTCTCATACTACGCACTCACACTCTCTCTCACTCTCTCTCTCTCTCTCTCTCTCTCTCTCTCTAACCCAGTAACTCACTCACTCAGTCTTTGTCTCGCTCTTTATGTATATAACCTCCATAAATCAAAAATAATAATAATAAAAGTGTATGGAGAAGATTAAATTGAAATAAAATAAAATAAAAAAAAGGATGCCCAACCGGATATGACGTAAGGCTAGCTAATAAACAATTCGTGATCACAGCTAACACTATTTGGGATGACAAGAAAAAACATGGAAGTCTTCCTTTTTGATCGTAACAAATTAAACGTTTGGGGTTGTGGCCATGGACAGTCAAATAAAACAACAACAAAAAAGAAATGACTAAGAGAACCGAATGTATTTAAGTTTCCATGAAAAAGGAAATGATATTATCCGGAGGAAGCGGGTATTCTGTCGGAAACACCCGATAATCAACGAAGGCCTTGAATTTGGTTCTTTAGGCGGGAAATAGGTCTCCTTTGAAGCTTGTCTTCAGTTTTCCTGAGTGAACTTCCTTCTTCAGTGCAATTGATGTTTGAAGTCTTGGGTTGATGTATTGTAATTAACCGATTAATAATTCAGACTAACATCCTTACCTTCGATGAGTGACTTTCGGTCGGCCAGTCTTTCTAGTGTAATCTGAAGTTCTGAGGTGTATTAAGTATTTTAACTATCATATAAATCATTCAGACTGACATCCTTGTTTCGATTATTGTATTCCAGTAAGCTGTCTTCCGGTATATTAAAAAAAAAAAGTACGAAGCTTGCCGTCAAGTTTTTAGGTGAAGTGAAGCCTTAAGACTTGTATCGTCACTCAACGTCTGTCGTTGGACATAGGCCTTCCCCAGTATTTGCTAAACGTCTCCATCGTGGGCGTCGCGGAGCCAGTACTTTCTGAATTTGTCTAGTTTGTCTCTCCATCTTGTACTTTGCCGGCATCGGTTGCGCATGTGATCTCTGGGGATCCACGTTGTGATGTTCATCGGTTGTCAGTCATTCTTGCAACATGGCCAGCCCATTGCCATTTGAGTTTTCTAATGGATTTTACACAATATTTATTCGGGAATTGGGGCAGTATTTTTTTTTTCATAATAGATCACATCAAAATGAGCTAATTGAAGCTACAACCAAAAGTAACACAATTTCTCTTCGTTCATTCACCTCCAAACGCCTCAAATATCTACTCAGGCTGCTAAAATAATCGCCCTCATCCATTCAAAATTAGGTCCAAAATCGAAATGAACTCGCCCGTTTACAAATAATGCATTAGGGAGTTTACAGAACTAATGGGTACTTTTTTTACAGGCATTTTTAAATACGTTCTTTTTTTTTTCTTTCTTTTGGCTTCCACTAAACCTATGCGATTTAAAGTGATTGTTTGTTTTGTTGGTTTTTTTTTTTGTTTTTGGATTATTCACAGCACCCAAACCCTAATCTCCTTGTTTAAGATACTATCAACTTCAAATATACAAAGATGTTCATTGCCAGAATGGAAGAAACAGACGATCTTGCGGGGGGGGGGGTAAGTGAGGACGAGACAGAAAGGGGCGGGGTCGATAAGTGGTCGGCTTGTCGAAAGAGTGGACCCGTTCGCGTGGCACAAAATCGTGAGTAATCAGCCTACTTAGCAAATCCACTCGCACGAGCAAAAGACGAACAAAAAAAAATGAGATTGCTTCAAGTAAGTGCAACGCAATGTAATGTGGGTCTTTCTCATAAGTCACCATCCAAAGTTAACGTCCATGATTTTAAAGTACGGAAGCCTGAAGAGAAATATTGCGTTTCCTTTTCCTCACCGAAAATGACCCAAGATGCTTTTTTTTTTTTTGTTTGTTTTGTTTGTTAGTTCCGACCATGTAAATGAAAACTATAACCCTTATCTTGGCCCTAAGCCTCAAGTCTTGGGTCGGGTGACCAATGAAATTAACTTAAGATGTCGATTCCAGCTGGTTATGAAAATTCTGATCTAGTGAGGACTGACGAAATAACAAATGCTTTGACCAATATCGAATCGCCGTTTCCCCACAAAGAATTACCCGACCAACCAGCCAATTGGGCAACATACTCTCTGCATGCGTGTATGAGAGGGAGAGACAGACAGACAGAGATCGTGTCCGGGAGCGTGTCTGGGCGCTCTTTGTCACATTTCTAGTGTCACAACCTTGAAATTTAGCATGAATACTCCACTGGACACCATCTAAAATGTTTTTTCTTTTCGTTTTTCAAAAAAGAGCTTTTTGCAATTTCTATCGTATTTAGGGACTGACAATACCAACTCTTGTGCCGTTAATTTTTTTAGATATCTTGAGATAAAAGATCTGTTCTCAAAAGATAGTTTTAGATGAAAGATCTATTTTTCAGATATTTTTTTTTAATCCTTGCACACGCGCGGGCCATGGTGACTCACTCGTTCGAGCTGAGAATATTGGAAAAAAAAAAAAAATGTCGAAATTTTTGACAGCATATTACTGCGCAAGCAAGGAGGTTCCGTACGTTAAAATCGTGGACGTTTGCTTTTGTCGGGGCTTACGAAATATCCCCCTCTCATCAACCACCATTCATTTTGGCCTTGTGACAAACTAAACTCAGCTTCGTAAATATCGAGATAGCTCCAGGAGATGGATTGTGTAATTGAAGTAGTAATGGCCACGAAGAAGCGAGAGGATTCGGCGCCAGACGAAGTCATTGTTATTTTAAGCTGATTACAACTGACTTCACCTTCGCTTTTACTCAGATTTACCTATATATTTACTTTTTTTGTTCCTTTTTATCATTATTCTCGTCACTATTATTATTCTCATATTACTATTATTCTAATTGTTATGGATATCTTTTAGAAACAGTCAACTAAAACTGTCAACATCAGCACAACCAATATCAACATAGGTTTCTTCAGTCTTTAAGTGAGTTCCTATGGCTATCTGGCTCTGTATATATGTATGTAGGTATGTATTCATACACGTACATTGCCTCTCAAAAATCACTCTACATTGTTTGGAAACTTCAACCAAAATTGTCAACTGAGGTTTCTTTATTTTTTTAAGTTAGTTTGGCTGGCCTGCTATTTATGTATTCTGCGTACGTGCTGAAACTAATGGAGCTAGAGGGCTGAAAATTAAAACCTTTATTTTATTTTGTCTAGAGTATAGGGTTTATTGTTAATCGAAAATACCCCCAAAAGGGTTTTTTGTTGGGGTTCAATTTGCAATTTTAGTTTATTACAAATTGATCCTTTACTTCATCTCCAGTATTTGGTGATCACTGCCTTATTCGTTAATTAACCTTTTTTCATTTTTTTATTGATCATCCCCAACTCAGCATGCTGCGAAAGGAAATGGATCAGCTGATAGTTCTCACTGAATGAGTAAGCAGCCCTGTTATTCATTTGGTATTATTATTATTATTAGTAGTAGTAGTAGTAGTTGTAGTAGTAGTAGTAGTAGTTATAATGATAATAATAATAATAATAATAATAATAATAATAATAATAATTTTCGCAAGGCACGCATACCGGTTGTTCTGTCAATTAGCTAACTGTCAATCCTCAACAAAAGGCTTCAGTCAGACAGTGCTTTTCTCGAAATGTGAGCAATTCGATGAAGGGCAGATTTTGGGGAAACTCTCATGTCTCTTGATATCCAGCAGTTCGATATGGAATGATGACTTTTGGGTACCGAGCCCAATGCTCCGATTACTACTGGCAGGCATGACTTTCTCTTTTGTGACTGGACATTCCCACATTCTGAAAATTTTCACTTTCAAATTGGCCTAATCTTCTCTGCTTTGTATTTAATGCTTTTGTCTGCCCGTATTGCAACTTCAGTTATGACACACTTTATTATGAACCCTCTTCTTTGCACCCTTGAAGTTCACTGCAATGCTTTAGATTATTGTTTCACACCAGTTGCCTGGTGTTTATTGCTGAAGGTTGAGTAACAGTAAGTCTCTTCAGGTCTCCAATCTTCCTCTCATATCATCCTCACCTATCACAGAAGCGCTGTGTTTTGTAGCATCTTCACCATGTCCTTTTCTTGACTGTTTGGCAATTGTTAATAGCTGGGGGTCATAGATCTTATATTTCCAGTACTTTTCTCAGCATTCGTGCAGTCCCCAGTGGTGCTGTGGTGTGCATAATCTCAACCCTTTTTCTTATTTCCGGTTCCTCCAATTTTGTTTTCAGTGTCTTTGGTGTGGTTCCGTGTACACCAACAATTATTGATAATACTCTGTCTTTTATGCTCCACACATCCTTCAGTTCTCTTGCTAGGTCCTGGTATTTCTCTAGCTTTTCACTCTCTTTTGTATTTACTCTGTGACCCGCAGGTACAGCCACGTCTATTATTTTGCAGGTTCTCCTTCCCTTGTCTAAGACTACCAGATCTTGTTTTCTCGGTTAGATGGGGTAGTTAGTTTGAGTGTCTGGGTCCCAGAGTAATTTGTGGCTTGTTTTTCCGAGGGCTGTCTCCGGTTTGTGCTAATACAATTTGTCTGCATATTTGAATCCCAGTCATTTGCTCAGTTCAAAATGTAACACTGTTGATACCCTGGTATGGCTGTTATTGTACTGTGGGCTGACTTCATTCAGTGGTTGTGTGGTTTATAGTCTCATCCCTTTCTCTACATAAGCGGCATTTGTTGTTCGTCGATTTTCGCCTTGATATAGTTTTCGATTGGGTGATATACTCAATCAATCTGTAGGAAAGGAGTTGATTGCGAATATCTGATAAAAAGGTTAAATTTCAATTTTAAGAGAAATAACTTAATATTTAATCTTCTCTCCATTGTTTTTCATAATTTTAATTCATATCTTATTGTACGTTGTTGACAGAGCTATAAGCTGTCTGAGTGCTTCCCAGTTCTCTTAACATTTCTTTCTTTGTTTCTTACATAGTTTGACCTTACCACCATCAACACCACTGCCAATCTTTCCCTGTCCCAAACTTATCTTCCACTGGGTTTGAACACCGACACCTGACCCCGAAAGGATGTCGTAACTATTGCCAGGATAAAATAAGTTAGTACGGAACACAGTCACAAGCACCCATGACACCAAGTAGAGATCGAATTCATTAATGTTGTAATGACCTACTCAGGCAGCCCTACAACAACTGCTCTAGAGGGTTGCAGTTAATATATTTACGATAACTTTAATAAGCACAATACAGGGCAAACCATTTGGTGTGTCTTCTTAGCGATTTCGTTTGCTTACTCTTCTCTGATTTCTTCACTCACATTGTTTAAACTTGCCACTTCTAACACCACCATTACTCTCTCCTCACTTATCAACATCATCATCACCATCGTTTGTATCTTCACCTCCAAGGTTTCTGGTGGTCGTGACTGGGGATCAAGTGACAGCAATTCTCCTCATGTTATGCTGTGACAAATCCTCACTACAAATGGCACTAGCTACACTACTTACTCCCTATGAAAAGAGATCACGGATGTATTTTTAATTCTATGACATATTTTCAGATTTTTTTTAATTTTTAAATGAATTCGTTCCCGTGGAAAGACCTGCTGTTTCAAATGGTGGGTGGAAGATATTTTCATCAGCAAAATTGTTACCTGAAGTAGATTGGTCCATTGTTAGGGACAGGCAAACGGAAAACTTCATTATATCCGTTATATAAGTGGAATTGTAGCTAGAACAAGCTGTCAATATTGCATTATATAAGTCCATATGTAATTTGCACAGAAGTCTATTCATATCAAGCCCTTTCCTAACCTTCAAAAACTCGGAAATCCAAAAAGTCGCGTTCTCATTAATCTCATCCACCACAGTCTGAAATATCACCATAAGTCTCAGGGAGTCTCATCCGGTTTGTGTATTATTATATTCGCTGAACTCATCACAATGTCATTGTGAATGCAACGGTTGCATACACACACACGCAATGGTGTCTCACAGCCGACTATATCGCCTCATAGGAAAGTTTCTGTCCTTGCATGTGTAGTAAGGTCCCTGCTGATCGGTTACCTAGTGACACCAAGGTTACGCAACCGGTTGTCGAACTATTCTAGGTGGCTGGATTCTTTGTAAAGAAACCTTGTATGTGTATTAATGAAGTTCCCAATTACGTTGCACAAATAATCCAGACCCAACCATATAGAAATATACATAGTAAAATATGAATAGATTTCCTGTATGCACACATTTCAACGCCATAAGTAATGTGTTCCATCACAAAGGTCGTTGGAACTATTTGGGGAGTTTGATACAACCAATATATCCCCCTGATAGTCACCTATAGAGCTGAAAAATGAAACCTAACCAACAGATTAGCCTTCAAACTAATAACCATGCAACATGCGTAGGAGAAGGTTGCATGGAGATCACAAGAGACACAAAAAAAAACAAGAGATATAGAGTTCATTGGAAAATTTAAATGGCAACGGGTTGGCTATGTTGCAAGACTGTCAAACAACTCCTGAACATTGCTACTAACAACATAGCATCCAAGAGATCATAAGTGAATCTGTGTCCGGCAAAAGAATAAAATGGAGTGACGAACTATACATATTCAGAAAGTACTGGATACCCAACGCCCATGATTAAGAACTCTTGCGAATCTTGGGGAAGGTGTATCTCCAGCGACGCACGCTAAAAGGCTTCTGATGATGATGATGATGATGATGGTTTACTGGAATACGCTACAGTAATTGAAGTGAATACCTATTTTTGACTTTGACAGATCGCTCATAATCTCCGATTTCCAGGCTTGGAAGGGGCGTGGCACTTGGTAAGCTTTCTATTTAGACAGAGACCCCTTTTTTTTATCATCATAGTAACGGTATGTAGCAGTGCTAATTATTAAATGAAGATAGGAACGCGTGAATCTTAATTAAAAATAAACAGGATCTATTTTTGACCCCCAAAACCCCGATGGAAATTTTGAAGATATCTTGGAAACTGGTAATTTGTTTCGGGAAGAGAGAGCAGCGAAGCATTGACTCGCGGAAAAGAGGAAGTCGAAATGAAAACAATTTTGACTTTGATTTAAACTTCATGATCTAAGAGCTTTCATCTTTTAAATGACGTCCAGGCAATGCGAAGGCCGTCCCAAAAGTATTTAGACATTTGATATCGACGAAAAAAAATAGCTTACTTAGGGCAACGGTGTACCTTGAGACCTCACACATATTTCGCACGCAGTCTGGAGAGTCCTCATTAGGAATCAACATGAGCTTTTTCATCGTGTTCTCTTTAATCTCATCCACAGTCCGATATATCACCAGCAGTCTCAGTGAGCTTAATCCAGACTGAACGTGGGGGGTACTTACAACTTTGCATGATGCTATATTTTACAGGAAAAAAAAACTTGCATGCATATTCGCACTCATGGTGAATGCAACAGTCGCACAAAATCACTTAATGACGTCTCACAGCCGGCTGAAACACCTCGTGGGGGAGTTTCTGTTCATGCATGCGTAGTAAGGTACCCGCTGATTGGTTACCAATTTGCATCAGAGGTGCACTACCGGCTATATTCAAGATGTTTCTCCCCGGAGAAACCTTGTATGTGTGTTATGAAGTTCCCAATCACGTTGATGTGACGACTTAGACAGATTCTGGAGATATTGATGCTGCGACGCCCATGATCGATAGCTCTAGCAAATCTTTGGGCAGGTCTTGCCCAACGTTTAAAAATTGATGATGATATTCGCTTATCATCCCTTGGGGGAAATTGTCAGTGTTCGAACTCAGATTCCAAATGCTGATTTCCAAATTAGTCTGATATGATTCCTTTGAAAGTTATGTTCAATTTGATTGACAAAATAAACTCTTGATTCGTGCAGATGTCCTCTGTATATTTTTTGTGGGAGGACCGGAGACTAGATGAAGGTTTCTCCTACTTTCTGAAAGTAGAACGTCAAAAATACACACACACACACACACACACACATATATATATATATATATATATATATATATAGTACAAATCAGGGATACAATATAACATAATATAATGCAATATCCGATTTATGTTGGGTTTATTTCATTATATATTTGCATATATATATATATATATATATATATATATATATATACATGTATATATATATATATGTATGTGTGTATATGATTCCATTATATATAGATAGATAGATAGATAATTCCATTATATATAGATAAATACATAATTCCATTATATATATATATATATATATATATAATTCCATTATATATATATATATATATATATATAGATAGATAGATAATTCCATCATATATATACATATATATATATAATTCCATTATATATATATAGATAGATAGATAATTCCATTATATATATATATATATATATATATATATATATATATATATATATATATATATATATATACGCAACTACGCAATGCTCTTTCTCTGGAATGGAGCACTCTGGTAGATGGGGAATTATGCGTAAGTAAATCTATCGCATTATCCGGTCCTACCGACTGTCCAGTTCTACGTAGGGTAAGAGCAACTGCCTCTCGGTCTGGAGCGAAGGTTTCGACCCTACCTGGTGGTACCGAAAAGGATATCGAGTCAACAGCCATACTAAAGAGTGGTAATACAACGAGACAGCGGTCTGTGGACCACACAATTATTAATTATATTTATTAACTATATGTATTGGTAAATGTTTGTTGCCTTACACGTGATACTTTGACTTTCAAAGTTTCGATGTCAAGAGAAAAACACGCACCCAACTCTTTACTAACAATTATATATAGAATTGTAAATCTATGCATAATTTTATATAAAGATCCTTTTAATGGCCCAGTCAAGGACTGGGAAACAAGCTGGAGAGAATCGTAACATGCATTTTAGCTAGAGAGAATTGTAAGTAACATCCCAGGAAAAGTGCATAGAAGTACACTAATCTCTCATAAGAAATTTTGCAAACCAAAAAGCCTCGAAAACGGAACATTTTTTTGGTGGAAAAAAAAAAGGTTCAGTTTCCAGAACCTTCTTACTTGAGAATCAAAAAGTACTTTTAGTACTTTCATTTTATTTAGTCTTAGATAATAAACGGTATTCCAGTAATTCTCATGGTCTATCTTTATCCCATTTCATTTGACCCTGAACAAATAAACTGAATACTATTTATAATTCTAATTTACCCAACCCAGAGCGAACATTTACAAGGTTCACTGCGGAAACATTGCCGTTCCCTTTACTACCAGCTTTATCGTAAACCGTACTTACAGTATTTGCACTACCATTCCGAAATCCGAAAAATTCTCATTCCAAAAAGTGTCTCGTCCCAAGAGTTTTTGGTGAGAGATTGTGTACCTACGATAAGAACCATTTGGGCTAAAGGAAAGAAAAAAAAAAAACTAATTTAGCAAGAAATAATCGTAAGAGCTATTTGTGTGAGACAGAGCTGTAAGAACATCTATACACATTTATGACAAGAATTTAAAAGTACGATTTCATAAAATTAAAAGAAAAAACTTTCAAATATCCGCCCTTCGTTTCGTTCTTATCTAGGCAACGCTCAGCGTTTTAACATTGACGTCATTACAAATGATATATGTGTATGTGTGTGTGTGCATGTGTGTGCATGCTTATATATATATATATATATATATATATATGTATATATATATATATATATATATATATATATATATATATATATATATATGACGATACATATACACACGCCAGCGTATACAATCGTATATATATAGAGGCACACCAGCATATACATATATATATATATAGATAGATAGATAGATAGATAGATAGATAGATATAAACACATGTAAATAGTAATGTACATATGTATACATATCTAAACAAGAGTATATATATGTATATATATATGTGTGTGTGCATGTGTCTGTTTGCGTGCGTATATATCTATACATATATAAAACTATATATATATGTATATGTACACAACAGCGTATACAAACGTATGTATGTATGTATACATATGTATACATATGTATACATATCTACACAAGAGTATATATATGTCTATACATGTATGTGTGTGTGTTTGTGTGCGTATATATATATATATATATATATATATATATATAACCATGCATATATGCACACACTAGCGTATACAACCATATATATATATATATATATATATATATACACTAACATATACAAGTATATATATATAGATAGATATAAACACATGTTAATACTAATGTACATATGTATACAAATCTACACAAGAGTATATATATATATGTATGTGTGTGTGTGTGTGTGTGTGTGTTAAATTGCTGTTAATTGAAAAGACCATCCGTTTCTTTATTCCGTTTTCAGTTTTATCTTTTTAAATTCACGTATTTTAAGAGTCGGTGTATTTTTAGTGGAAGACGCGTGCGATTATATTCGTTATTCTGACTTGAGGAATGTTTAAGTTAATCCTACGCCAGCCACAGGTAGGTTCACATTACATATTGGTGCCTATCCCTTGTTTTTGTATCGTGCCAAAACCTGTCTATTCCGTTTCTTTATCAATGCTTTTTTTTTTTAGATATTCGCAGGCTGATTGGAAATCAAACTTTGATTACTCTTTGTTTGCAGAATAAGAACGTCACTTGCAAGTTCGTTTTGCAGATCGATACGCCGAGCTGAAAGTTTGGTTTTTAGTGGATGCCATCTTGTTTTCGGCTAAACACATCATACGTACTCGCTCATAAGCATGCACACACACTCACATACACATACACACAAACTACACATACACATTTCTCTCCCTCTCTTTCTCTCTCTCTCTCTCTCTCTCTCTCTCTCTCTCTCTCTTGCACATATATATATATATAGATATTTCAATTCATTCAAAATTGAATAGAGGCCGTTTGTTTTTTGTTTTTCATATGAATACGTTTTGCCTTGAAAATGGTCCTTTGATGAGAGTTAATGGACACGCACAAATACTGCATCATTTCCATGTCTAAATTGGACCAGCATTTGACAAGAGCATGCTTCGTGGCGTCCACACAACTTTAAAAGTGCTTCTAAACATCGATCTCTAAAAGGGATCAGATGGCATAATCAATAGAATGGTTGTCCATGCTTGAATGAGGATAACTGCTTTTGTCCCAGAATCTCCAAATGAACTCGAGGTGATATTTGATGAGCAAATGATCTTAATCGAAGGAGTAACACTCTCCGAAGGCTCCAGCTACTCAAGATAACACTTTCTCTTCAAGCATTTCAAGATTAACTTGGCTGATACCCTTCTTTGTCCAATCTGATGGAACTTGGGCCCACATCATCACCCCCAGCAGGCTTCCCACGGCAAAAAACTGCTGCTTTCCGAAAGGTCTACTGCATCAGCTACTTAAACCCTATCATTTTGAGAATTCTTCACAGCCTGTGCAGCGAAAATATACTCAGCAGACCAGATGGAGAGTTTTTCAACAGCCCTTAGAATCAACTCCAACATTTTCTTCCCTCGGTCTTGTCGCTTTCGCTTTGAGGCCGCTGAAATCAAGTGTCGACGTTGCATTTTATATGCTTTCAACCCTAAATCAACATTCGCAGTGCTTTCCAATGCCCCTTCTCCGTCAATCTCTGCTCTTCTGTAATAGAAATCTTCGTGGCCCTGCGAGGATTTCTCCTTACTTGCTTCTCTACAGCTTCAACGACCTTTCAGGTCCAGACCGAACAATTTTCCTCTGGGTATAGGCTGTATGAGTATGCTGAAATTAACTTTTTACAATATACAAGGTATTTCTTACACTCACTGGGTGTGAAAAGTATTCGATTAATTGCAGAAAGTTATCTACAAAGTTATGTTTCTTTGTTAGTAACCCAGAAGGTATCACTTCCTTTCACGACAAATGATAGAACACTGACTTGACCAATCTGGATCCTGTGGAGGGGATAAGATAGAGCCTAGGGTGTCTTGCCGAAGCTCAATATCGAACGATCTATGTCTGACGACGGACGTTAGAAGGCTGATAATGCTGCTGCTGCTGCTGATGATGATATACAGGTATCATACGCTCCACCAAATTCCATTATATACCGTTTAGCTTTCACGAAACACCTCAATCTTGTACTGTGTCTGTGAGCATCTGTACTTTATGTCGATTTGTATCGTGCATCCGTTAGCAAGATGTGTCCTAAGGCATCAGAGAAACCTGATAGAGCTCATAAAGGTTTTACACTTTGCATAAGGCTGGTGGATAGAAAAAAAGGTTCATTTTTGGTCTGTGAACGCTCAAAATCTTTCCTGTATAAATTAACGCTTATTGCTTTTTTGCTTTCTGTCAGGTCGACTCACAAAATGTTATTATTCTTTCGGATAACAGCAGAAACCTGTACCTACTTTAATCAATGTTTTTTTTTTTACCAAATGAGCTTCTGTACTTCAACCGACGTTACAACATCTGATTCAGAAACCACGTTTTCACCCGATGAGCAACATCCATGTCAGCAGATAAGTATCCATAAAACTCAAACCGAAATTGACGTCTAATTTAAAGACGAAAAATAAAATTGTGCGTCTCGTAGAGGCTCTTCTCCTCCAAGCAATTATTTCTCTAAGCTCTTCTTCAAAATAACTGTCCGTCTAAAGACCATTCGTCTGCTTTTTTACTATTATTTTTGGCTCTCCTTTCAGACTGCTCGACTTGCTGTCGGCTGTTTTGTTTCCATTTAGAAGAATCTCCTAATGCATAAAACAGGGACCGTCAGTTCTCGTTGTAACGAGATTGGAGAGTTTTTGGAGCCTCTTATGATAATTGCGTTGACGATTGAGCGGATGATTGTATAACTGGCATTGCTATTTACCGGGTGATAATTGATATTTATGTACATCTGCACCCATGTAAAAGTTGGCTGAAGGTTGGTTATTTAATGTGAAGGATCATCCATATCCCGTCGCGATACACAACAAGACGAGATTGACTGCACCAGATTCAAACTCCACTCTCACTTCTATTCCAATAGAAGATGATTACGGAAACTTCTGTATTGTATATATAAAAATAAAATAGAATATTAATGGATTTTTTTTTTACTATAAATGTATTTATTTAGTAAAATGGAATAAGCCCTTGCGCATCTCAAACAAATTTTCATAGATATGTAAAACCTGTCAATTGGTAAGTGGGTCGCCTACCAACCACTTGGTCGTGATTTCAAATAACAGTAGGGAAATCGATTTTATACATCGAATTGATTTACCATGACAGACAAACAGTGAATAGATTACTCCCTTGAATTATGGGAGGATTGTTGTTGTTGTTGTCCAACTTCGTCAGAAGTTTGACAAAAATGCCTGGTTGCTGCAGGGTCGAACTCTACTCCAATTTTCATTCCGACTGGAATATAATTACTCCAACTTTTGTATCGCATAAGTTATTATGCCGAATCGGTGAAATTGCCTGATTGGCAAAATTTTAACTTTTTTTTACAATTAATGAATTTTGAGTTTCAATTTGATCAAAGGTTCATCTGATCAGAACAAGGTTATAAAACGACAATCTTTTTTACAGTGAAAATATTGTTGAATTAAACTTTTTTTACACAAAATAAGTAAATACATAGTTTCAACTTTTTTTTAAATAAAATCTTAATTTGATCTAAAAATTTATCCAATCAAAACGAGAATATGAAGCAACTATTTCCTAGGTGCAAAATTTATTAAAGTTAAGTGAAATGAAATTTAGTTTCATAGAAAATAAGTAAGTTTCGCTGATTCGACGTAACACATATATGATAACTAAATTCGTAGGTGTATCAGACTTGTCAGTGTGGCTCAGTTGGTAAGAGAGTCATCAAGCAATCATTCGTTCGTGATTCAAAACATGATAGAGAAATGTATCGCTTTTCCTCATCATGGCGGGATAGATGAACAGCGAAAACTTCACACTCCTAAAATAGGTAGGGATTGTCCTTGTTTTGTTGTTTTCGTAACGAAGGAGGGGGGCAGGCAACTCCAACTTTGACTGGACAATAACATCGGTTATTTATTTTGAAAAATGGTTATGGTGCCCTGGTATTAACTGCAAACATCAGGGGATGCTTGTAAAGACGAGATGCGAATGTTAACGGTACAAAGAATAGTATCGGCGACACGTGTTCAAATTCAGGCTGAAACAGTTTGCATTTATTTTGTTCTAGTGACTTTGGGGAAGGCATGAAGCCATCTATCAGCCTATAACACGTCATTGGCCAGAGTAAGGCCCATCAGCTCCCGCCCGAATCTTACACTTACAATAACGGACCTTGAGAATGGCCAATGTCCAACAAAGGACTGTAAAAGTGGATTTTCTTTTTTCTAAACATGGGGATCCTTACCTCTATATTACCAAAATGTTTTAAAGAAAGGAATGGACACCGAGATGAGTGTGTGAGTTCCCAAGGGGGAGAACTTTGAAGGGCACTAAGGTACTACTGGCCTAGGTAAGCTATTGTTTCTCGTTAATACTACGTTGCTGGATACTTACACCGCGTAGTAGATAGCAAAGAACAAAGAACAAGAAATCAGAAAAACTTGACTGAAGGCCAGGAGCGACTACAAAAGACCGGTGAAATCTTCTGAAGGGATTCAGATTCTACAATCTAATAAATCGTCTCACGGCCCCAATCCCAAATTATGAGCCGCACACCCTCCCAAATTACGACCCAACCCCTTTTCCATATTGCAGTCGGCAACAAATATGCATCCGGTTACTGGGAGGGAGATGATCTAGTTTTGAATAAGAATTCATTATTTTATTGCCATCGGCGTCAGGCGAGCGTCTTTCGACAAAACAACGCGTTACAAAGATCAGCTTTAAAAAGATACGGAAATATTTACAGTCGAATAATCTCATTGAATATTTCAGTACGTCCCGTCTCCCCAAAGACCTGAACACTTCCTTTATTACAATTGGACAGGGACCAAAACGAAATGGAAATAGGATTTACTTGAACTCAATTTAGCCTATGTACTTACATGCTTCGCATCTACTCGTTATCCTTGGTTTCTGGTAACGAGAAAAAGAAATGTAAATAAAAAAGCTTTTATACAATCGTTTTTTGTTGTTTTTATTTTTGTGGTCATTAATTAAATGATTGTTACTTTTTCCGCCTCGAATTAAAAACATGGACGGCTTAAACTATTTTTGCAGTGACAGAACTACCATCGTGAGAAGTTAGCTTCTTTATTTGTTCTGTTACTGATTTACATAACCTTAACCCTTATTCCTAACCCTGATCGCTAACCCTAACCCTAACTGTAAACACTAAGCCTAGACTCGACTTATATCCTTTGAAATTAAATTCAATCAAATAGAGTTTTAAATGATTGTTTTCTGCTTTCATTTGAAAATTAATTTTTTTCTAAAGTAAATTCGTTGATAAGGTTTTTTTTTCCATAAAACGTACTTGCCACTGAAACCACGTCAGAATAGTTGCGGTCCTATGTTCCTCGGAAATAAACAACAAACATGAAAGTATCTATCAGTATAATCAGTGTTGACAACTTAAATTCTCCATTATTTCATGCCTCTGCTTTTCTCTCACCCCTCACCTGTATTCTCTCTCTGTCTCTGTCTCTGTCTCTGTCTGTCTGTCTGTCTGTCTCTCTCTCTCTCTCTCTCCCTCTCTCTCTCTCTCTCTCTCTCTCTCTCTCATCCTTTCTAATCTTTGTTGCCCATTAATATTTTTTCATGGAAATGTTATACAAACATAGATTACTTTCATACGTGAAAATCTTTCTACCCCCTCTGTGAAATACCTAACCTTTCTACTTTCATTTTTCAACTAATCAACTTTGTTTTTATTCTTTATCATCTTGCTTCCCATCGTATAATGAAATTACCTAACTTTCCTTTCTGTCCTCTCTTTTCCCACCTTTTCATAAAACTGTTTAGTCACTTTTCCTGCCTGCTACCGCCTTATACTCTCATGTAACAGCCCAACTTTTCCCTCGTGACATTAATTGAAGTATAACTTTCGAATGCAGGTAGGAACAAGCAGAGTTATATGTATATATACCAGTCTATCCTTCATCTAGCTTTTTATCGATAAAATAGCAACATTATTAAGATGAAAGATAAACTAGAGAAAATTGATACGATTGAGACGATTGTTGTTTTGAGATTTTGATTTTAATTTTGCTCTTCTTTCTTTTACTAGTTGAAGTACCCATCTCCACCGGGTTAAATATTTTAAGGAGTAAAGAAAGGGCTAAATCTTTGGGATTTGCGAAAGTTCCCCTTCACTATTGACGTCCTGAGTGTGAAAAAAAAATTACATTAACATTTCAGGGGTGAAAAATCTCCCTTCATTTCTGTCTGTCCGATGGGGAAAAGAGTTCCTCCTGATTTTGACACCTAGAAGTGGAAAAAGTTCCCCTTTATATTTGGCCCTTTGAAAATTATATATATATATATATATATATATATATATATATATATATGTGTGTGTGTGTGTGTGTGTGTGTGTGTGTGTGCGTGTGTGTGTGTTGAACGGAAAAGGTGGGGCCAGTTTAGCATTATAGTTACATGGTAAACGTTTGAATTTTTTTCTCAAAACTTCTTCCTTTGAAGCCCACCTATGTCCAGTGAGTATGCATGTCATATTCGGTTGGGGATGGTTTGTAGACAATCAAACAAACAGTCATCATGGCACTTCTCACTGCATGCATGATGACCGTGATTGTGCTAACCTCTGTCATTACTTACCTTCTTTCCTCATCCCTCCATCATGTGTCCGGTTTTCTGAAGTCATGGGGGCACCAATCTGTTTTCTTTTTTTTTTTGCTCCATCTTGCTAAATTTCCAGCCCATCTCTATTTTTATTGCTTTGTTACCTCTATGATATATTCAACTCCAGCCCTTTCTTGGATCCATATTGATCTTTTTCTAACGTTTTGGGTTATTTCTAGCATTACTCTTTCCATTGCTCTCTGCACGATTTAGACTTTGTTTTCAAGTG
The DNA here is from genome assembly GCA_963457665.1 of Thysanoteuthis rhombus. NCBI lineage: Eukaryota > Metazoa > Mollusca > Cephalopoda > Oegopsida > Thysanoteuthidae > Thysanoteuthis > Thysanoteuthis major. The sequence continues at coordinate 55,493,307 of OY735217.1, forward strand.
TTGTTTTTTTCTAGTCCTAATGATTGCATCCGTATTTTATAGCTGGCTCTATGCATTCGTTGTACATTTGGCGCATGTATGCGAAATATGAAATCCAATATAACCACTAGAAAACAGATTCATCAGACGGAGAACATCTGCAAATCACCAACCCCTTTCTTTGTTAAACATATGTTATGTTATTCCGTCCCGTGTCCCCGACACACCAACGTTAAATCTACACTGTTCTGCCTCATACAATTAACAAACAAGTTGATGTTTACCGATTCTTTTAGTTTCCCGTTAATAACTTATTAAAATAACATCTGCAACCCACGACACAGGCGTTGATATTAACAGGAAAACCCTGTTTTCAAACGTTTTTACTTGGCACAACTGGAAAAAAGACTCTCTCACTCCACAAGTAGATAGTACACCTGAGGAAAGTCGCGGAATATATCTGCCAAAACGTTTTTGGAAGAACAAAATAGCGAGAAGAATGGGTTTAATTGTTTGAAAACGTTTCCTTTAAGGACTCACCTAAAGATTATGGACAATTTCTAGGCAAGTTACTTTCTCCACATTAAATTCATCACATTTCCAAGTAAGATTTCGACGCATTATGCTGTCTCGGGACCACATGATAGTATTTTCTAGTATAACAGGGTTTGTTGTTTTCCGCGTTTTCTTTCCAACTACATCTGTGAATTTGATTTTCAAAAATGTAATTTTCAAATGGAAGCAGAAAACATGACCATTTAAACTGTATCTCATTGAAATCGAGTGCAAAGTATATAAGTTATGGTTAGTGTTTAGGGTTGATGTTAGGGTTAGTTTTCACGCCGTCTATGTTTTGAATTTAATGCTGAAAAGATATCAATCGCCAACTTTTGCACCAGCATATATATATATATATATATATATATATAGGTTGGTGCAAAAATTACCAATGCCTTGTTTTGCACAATGTTAAGGATATCTTTGGAGCATTTTTGAGATATACTCAGCTTTTTATTGTTATTACAGTCAGTCAATTATAGTTTCAGTTTTCAAGCCTTTATAAAAATTCAAAAGTATAAAAATTGTTTCATATGAAATCATCAACAGCAGCAGTAGCCTTTCGGTGTCTGTCGTTGGACATAGAACTTCCCCAAGATTCTCCAGACCTCGCTACATTGGATGTCGCGAAACCAATACTTTGTGAACTTTTCTAGTTCGTCACACCATTTCTTTTTGCCAGCCACAGTTTCACATATGATCTCTGGTGATATACGTCGTGAGTCATGATGTTCAGCGGTTGTCTGACATTCTTGCAATATGACTAGCCCATTGCCATTTGAGTTTTCTAATGGATTTTATAATATTGCTGACTTCTTTTTTTCCCTAATATACCGTACTATATTATGATCTCTCCATGAGATGTTGAGCACGATTCTCTCCTATGCACGTTGCATGGGTCTCAGTTTGAGGGCCAATCTTTTGGTTGGGTTCCATAAAACATGCTCAACCTTTAGGAACAAGAAAGTCCCATTAAGCCGTAAGCAACAGGGGGTAATTTTGAGACCCCCATGTGGCGTCCCGGTTGAACCTCCTCTGGAGAAGGGACACGTCTCTACACTATGCTCAATAACACAATCCAAAGACCACCAACTCCCAGCAACCGGGAACCGAATCTCCAATGTATTAGGAGCTGACAAACCAGGGTGAACTAATGATTTTCGAAAAAAAGATACTGCGGTAGACGTGAAAGGTGATTTTTTTCAATCATTGTGAATGTGATTGTCACACTGTACATGTCCTTTCAATTACATCTCACCACCATCAGGAGAGTGTTTGTTCACGCATACACAGTAAAGTCCCCACTGATTAGTTGAATGCACAACCGGCTCTCGAGATATTCAAAATGGCTGGATACTTTTCGGACAAAACTCCTAGTCAACCTCGTAGAGAAGGGCTTTTAGAAAAAGGATATCCATTTTCATTTATGGTGCTCCAATTAGGATACACTATCATCTTACAAGGGTCTCCGGCGCAGCGGGGTTGTCAGCTTCGTAAAGGAGCAGATTTGAAATTTGGCGGATTTTTTTTTCTTTCAAATTTTGAACTAATTAACATGTCTGGTTAGTCCCTTGACTGAAACTGTCATGTGACAAATGTCTTTTGACAGAAGGTCCTGCTGGGGGTGAACAACTATTAATTGTAAAAAGGGATGACCGATGAATTCTTCTCTCACCTTTTGTTGGATCACTATGAAAAAAAATGCAAAAAACAGCCGGGCGCAATCTGAGGGATAAAATTAGCTTAAACTTTAATTGCTCCTTCCCACAATCGGGGAGGTTAAAAAAAAAGTTTTTCTTCCAAATATCATCACCGTCATCAGTCTTTTTATCGTCCGTTGTTGGGAGTAGACCTTCCCTAGATTTCAACACACCTATTTATCGTTGGCGTCGTGACGCCAATATTTTCTGAACCTGTACAGTTCGTCTCGCCATTTCATATTCTACTAGCCAGGGTCCTACATATGATCCCTTTGGATCCATGTTGTGTGACGTGATGTCCATCGGTTGTCTGCCATTCTTGTGAACATGATCAGCCCATCACCATTCTAATTGCCTAATGGTTTTGTCTCAGACTCCTTTTCCCCAAATATACTGCGCTGCCATGTGTTTGTTGAGCATGATTCTCTCATATGCACTTTGCATGATTCTCCGTTTGCAGATCAGTCTGTTGGTTAGTTTCCGTGTTCCAGCTCCATAGGTGACTATCGCAAGGATGCATTGATTGTATACTCTTCTTTTTCCTTTTCCTCTCTTTTTTTTTTTTTTTTTGAATAGGGAGTAAACGTTTGCATTTTCATTCCTGGAGCCTCATTGGTGCAGCCTGTACACGCGATGCAGAGATAGATACCCAGCCAGCCAGACCAGCTTAAAAACTGATAATAACCTATGAGGACTGATTTGGTGACTGTTCGGGTTGGCGGTTTCTAGTGATTAAAAAAACGCTGTGACAGCACGCGAGCTGTGCTTTTTGTAGTACTGGTCTCATGCATTTTTCATGCCCGCTAAATTCTTATTACATCTGCAGAAGACACGTTTCAGGCCACGGCCTTCGAAGACCCAATTAGTATCGTCACGTCTCGCTTCAACCCAACTAGTTGCTCGTGGGAACTGCACATATAGGCCTTTAGTATGCAGGATTTTGCGAAGGTACTTACAAAGCCTAGCTTTCTCTGGTGCAAGGCCCAAATAACAACTCCTCCACATCATCACCAGCAGCAGCAGCATTGCCTGTCGTTAGACATAGACCTTCCCCAAGAACAACTTACTGACTTGTAACAGCGCACCAAGTCTATCCGACTTACTCTTTCACCATTGCTCGGCCTAATTATGAGTAGATATTCATTCATATTAACTCAGTCGGATACAAGGACCCCCAAAAAAACAACGCAGTCATCATGTTAAAGAGTTAAATTCTGTGGACAAGGCCCGACTGATTCGTTCATCATCGTTCGGCCGTATCAGGAGTAGATACCTATTCATATTAACTCAGTCGAGTACAAGATTCCCAAAAACAACGTAGTCATAGTCTCAAAGAGATTAATAATGTGGACAAGGACCGGCTGACTAGTTCACCACAGTTAATTCAAACCATTTGAAGATATTTATTCAGATTATCTCCGTCAGGCATGATTGGCTCTGATGTGCGCTCGTCATTATAAGTCAAGATAAGCCTAGTCTAATGGAAGGATACACAGTGAGGATCGAATCCTAGTGAATGGATTATGAGACCAGTTTTCTGGACTCCCAGGTACGGTATGCATACATGGTTAATGACGAAACATTTTTATTAGGTAGAAAAAAAAAGTTTCCAGCAATTTTCTTCTGACACCATCTTTTATCCCAATATTCCATAGCATCATTATTCAGGCATGAAAGTGTTCTGGTTTCTCTCTGGCCCTGAGACACCTTTCAGCTAAACTTTCATTATAAAACAACAATTTTGTTTCAGTGGGTCCTCCGAGGAATTTGTTATCTGGTTCCGAAGCAAGATTTATAAAATATAAAATTCCCTCACGCATGAGTGATATAATACCTCATACAGTGAAGGAAAACAAGTATTTGGACACTTACGAAATATTCATTTAATATAGTTCCAGTGCTCATATTTGCTTTTGATTTACATACGTGATGTATTTTGATATAAAATTAACAATCAATAAGAAAGAAATACATAATTCCAAATATACAATGCAGAATGAAATATAAGCGAAGGTAACGATGTAAAAGGTATTCGGACCTGAAAATCGGAGCATAAAGAATACTGCATGACTCGCTTGACCCTAGTCAAGACTTCAGCAAAACAGGTCTTCAGACCATGTAGTGCAACTGCTCTATCCATTAAGGAAGCCACGGTCATCTCCGACTCCGTAGGGCGATCATGACCAGTTGGACAATTTGCAAGTTAATGACAAAAATTCACTTAAAAATACAGCCTTGTGCCAGACTAAGCTGAGATTTTGATACCTCCCTGGAATGTAAAAAGCGAATTGGTGTCGGATTAGATTTTTCAACCAATGTGAGTTAAACAGGTTGAGAGATGATCTATCATCGCTTATCCGAATGATGTGTAAATATTTATTCGGATAATTTCAATCTGGTACACGGCCTGAATTACGAGGCAGCTCTTGATAGATACAGTGGACTAGGTCACTTCGACTGACTCGTTTACCAGCACTCGTCCAGATGGGGTGTAAATATTTATTCAGATTTTTTCCATCTGGCGAACGACCCAAATACCAACGCTGTTCATGATTAATACAGTAGACCAGGTCTGCCCGACAGACTCGTTTACCATCGCTCGTCCAAAATATGTATAGGTATCCAGATTATCTTTGCCTGGTCACGGCCCAAATAACAACGCTGTCTGTAATTGATAAAGTAGACTAGGTCTGTTTGACTGACTTGTTTACCATCGCTTGTCCCAATTATGTATGGATATGTATTCAAATTATCTTTGTCTGGTCTCAGCCCAAATAAAAACGTTGCCCGTTATTGATACAGTAGACGAGGTCTGCTCGACTGACTTATTTACCATCACTCGTTCAAATCATGTTAAGATATTTATTCAGATTATCTTAGTCTGGTACAAGGCCCAAATATACACAGTGATAAATAAACTAGACCAGTTCTGTCCGACGAACTTGTTTACCAACGTTCGTCCAAATTATGGGTAGATATTTATTCAAATTAACTCAGTCGGGTACAAGGCTCGAATAACAAGACAGTCAGTGATAAATACTTATATTTGCAAAGCTAAACTTGGTCTTGCGCAGGGCTACAAAACTCGGCACTCCAGGAGGGTTCGAACGCAGTGCACGTGTCTGCGATACAGGCTTGCTAACTATCGGTCTATCACCGGATCCGAATATAAATATTTACTAATATTAGTAAAATAATCTCCCCGGAATGTACAGATGAATTCGTGTAAGATTAGATCTATTAACCGATGTGAGTTGAACATGCTGAGAGATAATTCTTGATTACCACGGCAGGGCTACATCTACATCTCGTCTCAGCGTTTCATCTGTCTCTTGATTTCACGGGGTCAAGCCCCCTGTCTTCTCTGTCTAATATCTTTATATCTCTGCCAAATATTTTAGGTAATGAAGGAAAGGGCAAAGAAGAGAAAAATAATGATAAATGTTATGACGTCATCAAACAGTGGCACTTAGGACGTCAAAGGATATAATTGGGCCAATAGATAATTTGAAAACAGAACCAAAAATATATCGCATAAATAATTTATTTACATAACCATCTCTCCTTTCTTTCTTCAATTGATTTTTCTGTCTTTTCATATATTCAACACTTTCTCTTTTTTTTCTTTTTTTCTCTTCTTTCTTTTCATTTTTTCTTTTTTTTCTTTTATTTATTAGAAACCGTCAACTAAAACTGTCAACATCAACATAGTCTACATCAACATATGTTTCTTCAGTTTTCAAGAGAGTGTGGCTGGCATAAATGTATTTCGCGTACAGGCCGCACCATTGCAGCTAGAGTGCTGAGAACTTGAACCTTGTTATGTCGAGAAAGAAACTTTTTTTTTAAACACCTATTTTTGAGGCTTTTGAAAGGATTGAATTTGCACTGTAAGTTTATGCTAAATTAGTCCCTTTCTTTGAAATGGCAGTATTCACGTTTGTTGCTGCTTTTTTTTTCTAATTTGAGTTTTTTTTTTAATCCAGGATCACTGCCAAACAAAAGGTTTGCAAAGTAACTTATTCATTGATCACCAGTTCATCTTTTTATTAGATTGATTGGTATCTACTCACTTCCCCCACGAGAGCAAGATATGACACAAGGTTGGTTTAATGTGGGATCCTGTATACGTGTATTTTTTCAATTAGTTACCCCCAGCACGACATGCTACCAAAAGGATTTGGTTGTGTGACAGTTTCTATTTAGTGACTAACTTGGCGTTTCATCTTTCTTTCTCTTTTTCTTTGTTTTGTCTTTTTCTCTCTTTCTTTTATTCAGTTTTCTTCTTTTTTTGCATCCTTCCTTCATTTCTCCCTGTCGTATTTACTTTCTTTTTTTCTTTCTTTCAGTTGCCTTTTTGCTTTCTTTCTCTTATTTGTCTTTTTTTTTTACCTTCTACATTTACCCGAGGAGGTGAGTAGCCCAACTATTAACGGCACGGGTCATGAAGTCATCGATACAAGTTCAAACTCCGGCTGAGGTCTTTGACTTTCATATCACACAAATGTCCAAGAGAAAATCATGATTCCAGAGTATCCCTCCCCTACATACACACACACCAGTATGGGGTAAACAGTGAGAGCTCTTTACTTTGCAAGACAGTCCATCTTGAGCGTCAGGTTTGTACCTCGGCATAGCAAAAACCTGGGTTGCCAATTTAGATGGTTTTTTTTTTTCTGATTCGGGAAGTTACTCTCAAAATCGGGAAAAAAACATCTCAATTGGCAATATAGAAAACAAATTTTTTAAAACTAATGATATTTTCAACTCTGGACTCATAAATTTGTAAACAATTGAAAAAACATCTAAATTGACAACCCCGCTAAAAACACATCATTGCTACAAAGATTGGGTCTCAATTGATCGTTCGAGAAATGCAAACGAAAAATCATTGTTTTTTGTGTCACACGATACAAGACTCAGCGTTGCTTTGATTGTAATAACCCACTTCTTCCTAATTTTGTCCCTTGCGTCTTCAATGTGTCTCTGTCTTTACTTCTTTAATGTCGTAACGGTCAACTACGTGAAATCTGTTATTATTGTGCAGAGATGTAAGATTATATCGGGGTATATAGTCCTATAAAGAAAGGTATACAACCAATGTATCCAACTGTTAGTCACTTATGGAGCTGAAACATGGAACCTAACCAGAAGATTGAGCCTCAAACTGAGAACCATACAACGTGCACAGGAGAGAATCATCCTTAACCCCACATCGAGAGATCATAAGACAGCACAGTATATCAGAGAGAAAACAAGAGTCCGAGATATCATAGAAACTGTGAGAAAACTCAAATAGCAATGGGCTGGATACGTTGCAAGAATGTCAGATAACTGCTGGACATCAAGACTCACAACGTAGATCCCCAGAGATTAGGTGTAAGGAAATGACTGACAGGAAGTAAGATGGTGTGACGAGCTAGATAAATTCAGAAAGTATTGGCTCTGCGATGATAGAGAAGGTCTATGTTCAACGACGGTCGCTAAGAGACTGATGATGATGATGATGATGATGATGATGATGATGATATTGCACTTTTAAACTATTCTAACCAGCTCCCAGCAAACTTTCTCATTACGCTCGTATAAAATTGATTCACCAGAAAATCACAAAATAGAATCTAACAGAACCAAGTTCGGAATTATAAGAGATAACTTGTCACTACATTACTATAATTCTTCTCCAAATTCTTGCTTCCTCCCTTAGCTCTCAGGTAGCCAATTTAGATATTATTTGTTTTGTTTTGTTTGTTTGTTTTTCGAATTCGTGAGTCTAATATTAACAATATCTAGATGTTTTTACGTTGGCGCGAAGAAACACTTTGTTTTAAGGTCCAGTGCTGCCGATTGAGATTTTTGTTTTTAATTATTCGTATTCGAGAGTGATTTCCAGAATCGAAAAATTGAAAAATCATATCTGAATTTGAACTCTGCACTGCTATCAATAGGAATTTTCTGTAGATATAACATCAATAAATGAATTCATTTATCAAAGCGTTCCCTTGTAAAATAAATTACAGGAAATATTTTCGTAGGTGCAAATAGTCTCCTCCTTAAAATTGAAATAAAATGCCACTCGATTGAGAATAATAAGTTTTACATATTTTTTAAAATTTTCCGGAATTACTACAATGTGCTCGATTCTTTTTCAAACGCTACGTCCGAAATTATGCCGTTCATACTTAAACTTTGATCAACAAGTAACTTATTTATTAGTTTTATTTGTGAAATTTTTGGGAGCTAACTACTGCGAGTGGTTATGTCCCCTTTTTAGTAAATGGGGATCACGTCTACCAGATATTTCATTGTCTTTTGTCCAATGTCTGCTCAAAGTGTTAATGTCCATATCTCACGGGAAGGGGACATTTAAAATCATCATAAAATTTTTCAAACATTTAATTGATATCCTTTGTTTATTCAAAATGTTTCATTTCTGTCATTATTGCGCAGTAAAAGTGTTTCAATAATCGAGAAAAGAGGGAATTATAGACGGTTACTGGGCTTGGATTTTGAATACTGACTTTCAAGATCGGCAGGGTTTTTTTTCGCAATGCGAAAGCCTTACAACCAAGTCTCACTTCCATCATTTAGTTTTCTTTTTAACTGTAGCTATACTTAGTAAATATCTGCTGTTATATCACTTTCGCAGGCCATTGATAGTTTATTTTCTCGTGAAGTGGTGCATACATGCTCTTTCAAAATATATACCGCACTCACACACACACACACACACACACACACACTCAAACATATATATATATATATATATATATATATATATATATATATATATATATATATATATATATATATCAAACGAATAACATTTACAAGTTTTTAACTCTTCGTTGTTAAATTGAGAAATCTATCCAGTATCCCTGCTGAGCTGCAAAAGCCACTCTGGCATGACTTTTACATTTATCCGACAAGTTGATGTATGCTAATTCTTTCCGTTTCACGCAAGTGCCAAGTAAAAAAAAAAGTCGGTTACAAAAAGATTTTTTGTTGGCAGCAATGCTGTTGTGGTTCTAGTTATCGTTATTTTCCAGTTCGCCTCGTAACATCAGCAACGTTTCATCCGTTGATGCTTTCTTAAAGAGGTTGATTACATTGGAGTTCATCATCGTGTTTAATGAGATCGACAACCCTCCAATCAGCTCAACGAACTGGACAGAGTTTCTTCATCACCGTTAATAACTTATGGAAGTTAACAGTTCGTGTGCCGACGACACATTTTTAGCCTAGGACCGATATATCGACAGGAAGAAGGCCTAGCTATGGGTTCTCCACTTTCACCCGTGATCCTGTTCAATTTCCTTTATCGCTCTCTTTATATCACTTTCTCTTTCGATTGCCTTTTTTCTTTCTTTCTCACAGGCTTCCTCTTCCTCTTTATACTTATATTCATAATAATAAGAGGATTATGTATAAATATATACATATATATATATATATGTGCATATTTTATACATATATATGTTGGTTGCAGGTTCGATTCCTGCCGCAGCACAATTTTGTTATTGCTTATTTTATTTAAATTGTTTAGGTTAAATGATGCATCCATCACGTATAAACGGGAGGTCATTTCGAGAAGAGTTTCAAAATAATATAACCCATTTATAATCATTTCTACTGGATTAAATTATCCATTTATCAATGATTATATATATATATATATATATATATATATATATATATATATATATATCCACTCATCTCTGTCACCTGTCTTACAGGCCTTTGTTTCCCCCCCCCCCGAGATGCTGCACTAGTGTGCCAATGTTATAAACATAATTTTTGATCAAATATTCATATATGTGCGCGTGTGTGTGTGTTTGTGTGTGTGTTATTTTTAGACAGCTAAAATTAAACCATTTTATGCATTGACTGAATACGAAAATTTTCCAAGGAGGTATATTCCTGCACAAAATGTGGACTGTCAGCGTCTTCTTGAGGCAAGTGATACCAGTAATGTCTAACTCATGTGGTTATATTCAATTTAAGCATCTAAAAAAAAAAACGGGCAATGCCGGGTATTTATGCTCGTACATTTAAATACACGAGGTGCTAACCAAAATTTGACCATGGAAAAAAATGATTCATCCTCACACCTCATCTCCTCCATCTCTTTTGTCTCTTTGAGTATTCATGCACAATGGCTCACAAAAGGAACTGATCATAAAATTTAGCAGTAAAAGTGCATACAACATTCGTTCGGAGGGTGCCATTCGAATTCCCCGAACTTTTGGGTAGCACTTTTGATGTTCCTCAACGTTCTTTTTTTCCCATTTTCCCACAGTTCTCTTCCTCCTCCTCATTATTTTTCTCTTTTTTCTTTCTCATGCGACTTTTCTCTCTTTTTTCCTCTCTTTTTCTTTCTCTTTATTGATGAAAAATGTTATGAAATATTAAACCAAGAAAAAATTGAGCATATTCATGATCATATATATATATATATATATATATATATATATATATATATATAAACTAGATCCTGGTGAGCTAATGATGCAAGCTGTGTGACCGGAAGCGGATATGAGATAAATTTCGTCACAGCACTTCAACCCGCTGGGTCCAGCATCAAATAAAAGCTTCACAAGCGGCCACCCTTGGACACAGACTCAGATACCCGCTCGATACGCAAGCGAGAATGCTGGGTATTAATTTAGAAGGGTACCCACGGAAAGAAAATGTCTACATAATGGGCCAATGAATTAAGTGATCTAGTTCTGACGAGCCTACCTACGATGTGCAAAAAAAAAAAGAAAAAAAGAATAAGTAAATTAATAAATAGAAAAAAAAATGTCTGCTTCAGGAAGAAAAGTCGGTTATCAGAGTTCCCTGTGCTGCCGGTAGGGAGAAAAGAAAAAGAAAAATTTAAATTCTGCGCGCGAAATTTAAAATTCTCAGATAAAGAAGGAAAGGGGTTCAACGATGAAATAAAAAAAATACGTTGACGAAAAAGCAATTGCCATGTCGTCTTCATTCCAAGTAGCATCATATGATTGCAGATTTATGCAAAGATTATAATCATTAGAAATAGGTGCATAAAGAGAAGACAATTATAGGATCAAATAATGTTGAAGATAAGATTTTTAAAAAATACTGTTATAGTTGGTTACTCAAAAGAAACGGCCAAGCAACCAGCGCCTTTTAGCAGCATGCTGTGTTGGATGTGATGAATCGAGATTATGGAAAAAGGAGGTGATCAATTAACAAGTGACTTCTCTTGCCTTTCGTTGGGTAGTGATCACTAAAAAAAAGTCTGAATACAGAGAAAAAAACAAGTGTGAATACCGCCAGACATATACTACAGGACTAATTTGGCAAAAACTTATATTGAAAACTGACGCCTCCACCAACTGAAACGTATCTAAGGGGATTATTTTTAATCGTTTTTTCTAGACATAATAAAAAGCTAATATTTTGAATTTCAGCCCTCTAGCTCCATTGGTGCTTTAAACGTGGCAAGTCAGGCCAAAACGGAAGAAACCTATGTTTTAGTAGCAGTTTTGGTTGAGGGTGGCCAAAATACATAATTTCGTTCATTAAAAACATTTTGTTATAACTGACCATTGGTCCCGTACAGGCCATGAATAAAACGGACATTGGTTACTAGAGTTTTCTTCTTTGAAAGTTATGACATCCAGAGGTTGGAAAATTAAATCACGCACAGTAATACCAGTACAACTTACTATTCTTGAGTGGATATTCCATTTTCATTTTTTCTTTTCTTTTTTTTTTTTTTTTTTTTTTTTTTATTATTATTATTATTATTATTATTATTATTATTATTATTATTATTATTATTATTATTATTATTATTATTATCAGTATTATTATAATAACTAGTTTTTTACTATACTTCGCAAAAAGCGCTGAATTGAAATTAGTGCGTGCTCAAAATATCCCAGACTCTATAGATAGCTAACTGTTATTTTGTTTTTGTTTTTGTTTTTTTGGAAAAATATTGATTAATTGTGTCCAATTCAAAAGTTTGACACGGATCTGAGAAGGGTGAAGAATATAAGGTACGTTAAGAGGGCAGGAAAGGAGAGGACTCAACGGCTGCTAATGATACTATAAGCGTGACAGACACTTTTCTTATCATACAGACGATTTCTTTCATTCAATTATTTGTACCCAGAAGTTTGGAGAATTTGACCATTCCTTACATAGTGCCAAAAAGGCTTTTACTGTCCTTTAATTTTTACTGACTTTAAATATTTTTTTTCGTTTTTTAGGTCCGTAGCGCACAGATTAGATACAAAGCACCATACGTCACTGATCAGAAGAAATATCTTCCTGATTTTTTCCTTCTAGATAAACTATTGCCAACCATTATTATTAATTTTTCACTAGTATTTTCTTTCATCTCAAATTCCTTTAGTTGATTCACATCTCAGAACATCTGCCTTGTTTACTTGCTGCCATAGATTGACGATCTGAGTTGTGATAAAGAGAAACTAAAGGAATTTAAGATGAAAGGAAATAATAGAGAAAAATTAATTATGGTTGAATATACGAATATACTGAATTCCCAACTGAATGGGAAAAGGGAATGAATGAAAGAAGAGAGCAAGAGAGATTGAGGAATATATATATATATATATATATATATATATATATATATATATATATATATATATATATGTTTCCCGAGGCCATTTTCACGGAACAGTTTAAACTGTAACACTGAATACTTTCGAGTATGAAGGTAAATGGTATAGGGCATTAGAATACACGAGAACTCGGTAGAATGAACGGTGAATAGGCTGATCAAAATGATAGGTAGAGTAATCACACAGGTTCGTTTGGTAGTCAAAGAAAAAAAAGGGACGTAAGTCTGAGAGTTCGTTCGTATGCATACATAGCAATAATGGTTAGAACCGTCAGACCTCAGGAAACCTTCAAACCTGATTGGATGATTGGTGTATGCGTTATTCAAAGGTAAATTGGCGGGTTATTCTTAGAATCCAAAGGAAACAACAGACAGCCGATTTCTGACAAGTGCAAGAGGCACGAAATGCTTACATTCACCGGGTACATGTGCTTGTAATTATTTTGTTTTATATATTGAGAGCTCTATTTACTTTATTGAATACTGAGCATTGTGATCAAACATCTACACTGGATAAAAGCTGCTTTCTACTTGTTTGTTACAAAGTGAGACAATATTTGCATTATACATATATATAGATATCATCAAGTAATGGATGTATTATCTGCCAGAATGATTATTGTGTACTGAACTCTTATTTAAAATTATCCCTCTTTATTACACGGTGACTATATCATTTGGTCTAGACAACATTTATAGAACAAACAATTTTTTTTTAAATCAGGCTGCTCCAGGAATCGAACCTGCGACCGATAGGGTAGTTGCTTCAACGTAGTGTTGCTCTTACCATGGAACCAAACAGCCACCAGAAACAGAAATAGCCCAAGAAAGAAGGGGAGACAGAAGGAGAGAAAATTGTTGGGGTAATCTTAAAATAAAGTCGTATTTGTCAAAATCTGAATCTTAAAAAAAAGGATAATCTCAACAGTAGAGGTGAAAGATAATCGTGAGCAAATTATATCGAAACCGATTTTTATAAGACCTTGGGTGGTGGAGAGGTTATTTACGTTATTTTGATTTCTGTAATTTGATATAAAATTTCATGGTCATATCTCTTTCTCTTGTGTTTTCTATGTTGCACGTTCTCAAAGATGGTGGCATATGAAGTCAGCATATTATAAGAATATCGTAGAGTTTGAATAATCAGCAAACCTACCCAAACATTCACAAATATTGGCACCATCATCACTATGGTCTAGCACAAAATCCCAACTGGACATAGACAGCAGAATGAGGACAGCCTGCCCCATCAAATTGATCCCTCCACTAAAACCCTATTTAGCTGGAAGTTTGAAAAAAACGTTTTTTGTTGGCATGATAAAGAGAAAGAGACTTGCTCCCTTAGTGCAGCCTGTATACGTTATACATACATACATAGTCAACCAGACCAACTTAAAAACTGAACAAAGTTATGTCGACAGTTTTGATCGACAGTTACTAAATTTGATCATAACCTTGTCATAAAAAACATTTACTTCAATCATTTTGCATCGACGATCAGAAAAGAAAAACGTCTTCAATTATTATCTATTGGAAGGTCCAGTAATAAAAGAAGTCGATATGAGTCTAAAGCGTGAATTCGTCATCAGTTCTTGCGTACGTAACTTTTATTTGAGCCGTCATGACGTCACTGTTTCTTGTCTTGAATTGTCGCGACAAACGAAAATAGATCCAATGTTAATAAAAAATGTCCGTAAACCCACAATCGAGAATTGAATCATGACGTAATGAAATCACTCTTTCCTCCCCCTTCTCCCTCCCTCTCTCTCTCTCTCTCTCTCTCTCTCTCTCTCTCTCTCTCTCTCTCTCTCTCTCTCTCTCTCTCTTATTCATGTCTTAAATCCAAGTGCCTTCACTTCCAAAGTCTGACGGATCCATGTTAACGAAGTCAACTTTGGGAGTTCGACAATATGGTTTAGCAATCTTTGATTTCTACCATCCAACTCTCACTTTTATCGTTTTTAAGTTCTCTACTCTTTACTCAGTCTGTTCAGATGGTTTGATGGTTTGCACATCTGCCTCACACAGCGAAGGCACAGGGTGGCTGAATGGTTAACGTCACAGAGAAATCTACGAACCGATTTCAATCTCCGACTAAAACTCTTTATGTTCACTTCTCTCTTGTATCTTTGGGGAAAACGAGAATCCCAGTTTTCTCCTCACAAGCTATAGCTAGATAGTAGGGCAGATCCTTCTGACTGGCTATGATTGGTGACCAGTCTAGGAGACGGACAGCTTTGATTCCAAACCTGCAGTCGGGCAACACAGCCCTTGACATACACATGATAGAATTATCTGTAGTGTCCCAACGACCCTTCACCGGGTCACAGGATTTTTTAAAAAATATCATTACATTTTTCTCTTCATCAAGCACGGATACAGATAAAATCCTTCGTTTCTTTATTTCACCAAAGAAAAATTATTACCACTTGTCTGGGAAAGTGTGACTCATTCGCCGTATTCAAAAGATATTGCAGCGCTGGATTTTATTTAATAAACGGATTTAGATTTTCATATTAACCAATAAAAAGACTCCGACCGACCATCCCAGACCCCCCCCCCCAAAAAAAGACCGGAACTTATACTTACTTTTTAAAATGAGACACGCGGTCAGAAAAGGACCAGCGAGATCGTAGGCGTTTCCGTTGCAGAGGGCCACAGGATGAAGACAAAAGTGGTCAACAAATTCGAAAAAATACCAGGAACTTATCCGGAAACTGAGAAATCGGTAGATTATGAAGGTTAGACTCCTTCTCATGATAGCCAGCGTACTAAGAATCGTACCAAAAAAACTCAAGAATCGAAATTGGATACATTTTAAATTGGGAAAAGAATTGAGACTTTCCACTTCGCGGCGTTTGTAGATTCTACAAGGATGCCGAGAAAGCTGCTGGAGATTTGAGGAGATTATCAATCACTCAATATCATCATCATCATCATCATCATAATAATAATAATAATAATAATAATAATAATAATAATAATAATAATAATAACAACAACAACAACAACAACATTCAAAAAGGATAAGAATCATAGAAATGAAAAAATTCTGATTATAAAGAAATACTGATCATGATAAAAAAAATACTGAGGTCAGTTGTGAGAATATCTGTTGTCACTTGATCTCCAGTGAGAGCTGCCGGACAAGGGCGTAAAGATTTATTAAAAATGTATTCTAATTAAGTCACAGATGAATCGTAATTATTGCTAGATTACACCTAAATGACAATGTCATTAATAACAACCATGAAAATATTAATGCTTGCAACGGTGTTTAAAATTGCGACCAAAGCCAAAACAACACTAATGAAATGATAAATAAATAATTACTGAGGTTATATCGACAGCAATTACTTGAACAATAGAATTGAATTCGATTTAACAAGTAATGATCATCAGAAGGTGGTTACATTAGCATCATTAATCATTTTGAACACCGAACTGAAATACAGTATTAGAAGGGCATTTACAGCATCCAACCTTCTGAGTAACCACAGAAGTAGGCAACCTTTTCGATTTCACAGGCTACATCTTTATTCGAACAAGACATCCATTTTGAAAATGCAGACATAGTAGAAAGCATGATGAATTCCAATTTTAGAGAATATATGAATTACAATTGTTATGTCATTGATTTGTGAAGCTAGAAGAAGAGTAATTTTACGACATAAATTATAAAATTGACTCACTGAAAGAAAAATGATATAAAATTTCAAATGAATTGTCTGCTGGCCCCAAAAATGTTATCGCAGGCCCCCCCAAAATGTTACTGATTGATATTCTATAATTTCAATGTGATATCTACGTTGTTCTCTTGCTTCTTCTTGAAAGTCGAGCTTTCTATTCAAAGCTTGCCAACGTAATGTGATTCTTCGTTTTGTTTCTCCCTCTTTTGATGACTTCATGGAGACTCGCTGTCTTAGGTAGATGCAGTGGTTTACTTTTTCAAGCTCTGCATTTTTGATTCCTATCGTTGCGTCTTTGTCCTCAACATGTTTGTTGTACATGACATTCTAAAGATTGTGGTATAAAAGAGAGCAATTGGTTCAGGAATTGGCAATCGAGCAGGTATCAGTAGGAATGGTATTGAGTAAATCAAATGAGTACTAGATATTAAACACAAGAACAAAGTCCGTCATTTTTTCCGAAGTCATATATTTGTTCAGTTATAAGTCCATTCGGCCATACGTCCGTTGGTGAATTGTCCGAAGGACATATTTGCCGAAACTTTGTATTTAAAACTACAGAGATGAAGATTGTAACCTGAAAACCTAAAAATCAATAGAACTATTTCACTACAAAACTTCAGGAAATTATCCACTACCGTATGTTTTTGAATATAAGTTCGAGTGAGGCAAGTTCATAATTCAGAATTAAATTTCAGAAAATCATCAGACTCAAATATTAGAGTTGACTATTTTGTCATAATGATGTCACGACGAGAGATATCCCCCTTCTTATGACTACACCCTTCATAGAACTTGATCAGGTCATCGAAACATGAATTTCTTTTATATTCAATATCGACTATTGTTTTCAGGTTGTAAAAGTGATATCCTCACCAATGATGACGAATTCGCCTGAAAGAAAGGTATATCACATAAAATACACGGTATTCTACTTACATAGTATTTCATACAAAACCATAGCAATGTATTTGGGACGACAGACATTATCGCTCGCTAGACTGATTATCTATCGATGCTCCACTCATACAGAAAAGATATTAGCCATTTTTGTCAGAGTCGAACTGTTTATTTTGGGGACCATTTTTTCGTTAAGAGAATCTCATCTTCAAGAATATACGGTACTTGTTTCTTCTCCATCACATTACGGGAACAGGGTTCGAACCTTTATGGGTACAAACGAATTTTTGGGCTCTTATAAGGACTGCTGCCCCATCATCCTTGTGATTTGTACACCACTTCTTCGGCTGATATATATTGAAAACATCAAAGATGAAGACAGGAGTTAGAAAAATATTTGAAATCTCAGAGCTTCGGACAACGCTAAGAAGGACCAAGTGTTCTATCAACAAGAACAGAATTCTAATGATGGGTCCACGTGCCACTGAAAGAGAAACCACAGATAAATGGTGGGGGCTCTGAAAGGGAAACTGCAGGTAAAGGTAAACTGTGGATAAGTAACCGAGAGCAATTGATTTAAAAAAGAATAAATAAATGGAAATACTGTATATCTTCTAAATATTAGACAAGATTTTTTCACTAAAAGAATGGCCTCAGATCAGCAGTTCGACTTATAATCCGGTCAGTCAAAAATGGCCGATACGTTCATTCATATGGATATAGCGTCGATAGACACAATATACATTTACAGGCAATAATGCCTGTGGTTTTAACTCAATCATTATTTTGTAGAAAAAGCTATGTAGGTAGAATAGGTACTGTGTAACATCCATTTCGAATCTTTATATTTTTAGGGTAGATTCAATACAACTGACGAGAAAACAACGATCTATGTGCTTAATATGAAAGAAATTCATGTTTTGATGTCAGCTGACCATGTGCTTTAACGGAGTATTCATGATGAGAGAATATCTTTCATAACGTCGTTATGGCAAAAATAGAGGACTCGGCATGTATTCAACTCAATCGATTTTCTGAAATGTTCAGGCTCATATTCAAGAATATACGGCACTGTATCTGGCAACTTCAAACAATGCTAGAAAGGGAGGATGATACGTTGGCCGAAACGTTGTGCTAAACATTACAAAGAGTACAGTCCGAGTATTTTAAAGAATCGTTGAGATAGACCATATCAAAACTTTGGGAAAAAAACACTTTCTGCTCCTTTTCATTACGTACAAGGTTCAAACTTTCAAAGACGGAAATGGACTTGGTGTTAACGGGAGATAAGGTGGCGTCTTCTTTCTTTTCATCCCGTTCAACTTATGGTGAAATTTAAACCTATGTATCTAAGTGAGGATGATGTTCCATGGATACGTAAGTGTTTGTTTGTTGTGGGCGTGGAGATAGGTGGTTCAATCCGTGATCAAATAAGTTTATTTGCCTGCATGTGAAAAATATATTTATTTTCATACGCCCATCATACATAAACACACAAAAGAACATAAGGCTTTTAGTCAACTTTATGAGCCGTATGATACGCTTAGACTTACCAATGCATCGATGCATAATAAGGAATATATATATATATATATATATATATATATATATATATATATATATATATATATACATATATATATATATGTATATATATATATATATGTATATATATATATATATATATGTATATGTGTGTGTATATATATATATGTATATATATATATATATGTATATATATATATATATATGCATATATATATATATATATATATATATATATATATATATATATATATATATGTGTGTGTGTATATATATATATATATATATATATATATATATATACTAATGGGCTAAAAAGTTACAACTACCTACCTCAATGTGCCCACAAAACAGTTTACATCCGATCAACAATGGATGCTACAAAGCCTCTTAAGTTTTCCTCTTGGATCTGGTGCGAGAATGTTAACAACAGATCCTTTAAATGCTACAAAGTACGTGGTGGAGGTTCTGTAAGCGAATTTATTGGTTCAATCCATTTCATAAGTGCTCAATAGAATGTGTTAGCAACGTCTGATTAAAGATCATGAATAAATAATTTTTTTTTTTTTTTTGATAATTCAAAACAGAGGATATTTGCCTGAAACTCCTGAAATATAAAAAACCTTTTATTTCAGTGAAAATTTACCGATTTTGACTCAATTTACAATTTACCAATCGTCTCATTATGAGGATTATTATTAGGACGGATTCAACATTTTTTCATTTTTGAAGAATTTATTTTTCATCTCATTGTTGCTTTTTAGAACAATGCTTTGAATATTTTTGCAGTCTACGACCGCTAAGTAAGCAGCAGTGTTCAGAAGAAAGCATTCTCAGTTGGAATCTGAACTCACACCCTATATCCTGAAAAACCTTTCTAACATCATCCTCAGCGGCAGCCTTTAACCGTCAGTCGTTGGACATGGACCTTCCCATCATGGACGTCGCAAAGCTAATACTTTCTGAACTAATTTGTCATGCCATTTTATTCCTTGCCAGCCACAGTTTTGCAAATGATCAGTAGGGATCCACGATATGAGTTGTGATGTCCAGTGCTTGTCAGATATTCTTGCAACACGACCAGCCCATAGTCATTTATTTTCTAATGAATTATCTGTGACTCCTGTTTTTCTTCAATAAACTGTGATGTCTTGTGATTTCTCCATGTGGGGTTCAGTAGGATGATCACCTGTGCACATTCTTAGTTTTAGGGCCAGTCTTTTGGTTAGGTTCCACGTTCCAGCTCCATAGGTGACTATCGGGAGAATGAATTGGTTGCATATCCTCCTTTTTAGGACTAATGGAATTTTCTTTTTCTCGTAGGTTGGGACTTGTTCCACCGAAAGCTTACCAACCCAGAGAGATTTTTCGCCGTTTGACGAGGATCTCACGGAGATTTGTTGTCTCACCTAGATGAAGCTGTCAACTTTTGACACCTTTACCGATATAGCGAAAGAAAGTAAGCAGTAAAACAAAGTTAAATTTGGTCATGTGGCTACATCTATCACCTCCAATTAGTAGTAGTTGACGTAATAGTTTTTGAGTTGTCTAAATTTCTCAGCGTTGTGACCAAATTCATAAGTTAAATGAACGTGTCTGATTTATCACTTAATAGAAACCACCATGTGATCAACGACTTTTGGCAGCACGTCGAGTTGAAGGTGATCAATTGAATTTTCCACGTCTTTTTTCAAGCATCGATCACTAAAGAAAATTCTGAATTTCGAAAAAAACAAACGTGAATACTGCCAGGCAAAAACTAAGGGACCAATTTAGCATGAGCTTACATTACAAATTGAATCCCTCTCCAAAAAAACTATTGAATCTATCTTTTTTCTTGAAATATGATAAGGAGTAGATGTTGAAATGTTCAGTCCTCTGACCAATTTAATGTACCATGCATGCATGGATAGTCAGCTAACCAGACCAACGTAAAAACTGAAGAAACTTTTGTTGAAAGCTTTGGTGACAGATTCGCTTGACAGTTTCTAACAGTCAAAACACATTCAGGTGAATATATATCTAACCATTGTTATAAATTTTTGACTAATATTTCCTTTCATCTTTTTCATTTTTATGTCGTTTTTTTTTTTTTTTTCATCACAACTCACTCGGGCAGTCAGTCTACGGCAGGGAGTAAACGGTGTGGACCAGAAGATGAAAGAAATATGCTAGTCAAAAATTGATAATAATGGTTGACTGTGCCTCATCTAATAAAAAATGAATAGAGATATATCTGATATTTGTTGTGATAGAATGTAAAACGTTTGTTATCCAAGGTGGAGAGACCTGGTCATATACAAGGGCTTCCGAAAAAGATACAACTGCTTTCTTAACTGTTTGTATAAAAAGTATTTTGGATCCAAGAACCATTTCTTGAAGGATACAAATTACAAGAAAGATTGCACAAGATGATAATCTTCTACTGAAAGTTGAAAGCGATTTCCTTTAACCTGGATGCAGGTTTGAACCCGTACCCATTTCATTAGATGAATGTTTCATTTCATTGGAAAAAAATATCTAGCCAGCACAACACAAAGATATGGATGCTTGAATGAGGCTAGCGCACGATGCAATCATTTCAACTGCTAATACTATAGCCACCTACTTGATATTGTGGCATAAAATTTGTGTGTGCACGTGACGGGAAAAGGCGAAAAAGAAAAAGAAAAAGAGAAGTGATAGATAGATAGATAGATAGATAGATAAAAAAGAGGGAAGAAAGAAAGGAAGAGACAAAGAAAGGAAGATCAGAAGAAAGAAAGAAAGAAAGAAAGAAAGAAAGAAAAATAGAAAGAAAAGAAGGAAGAATGAAGGAAAAAAGAGGGATAGAAAGAAAGAAAGAAAGAAAGATAGATAGATCGATAGATAGATAGATAGATAGATAGATAGATAGATAGATAGATAGATAGATGGATGGAAAAAGAAAGACGAACCTGCTGAAGAGTCGAATTCCAGTGGTACTTCTATTCCAACTGAAGATGATAACTGCATATTGTATAAATGATGAATATGTAAATTTGTAAGACTCGTCAATTTGCTTAATTTGGTGAGATAGCCGCCTCACAATTCCAAATCATGATAAGGAAAAGTCAGTTTTATATATCAGTTTGGTTTACCTGTAAAGAGTTCACTCCCCCTGAGTTAGATGATGCTTGTTGCTGGCGTTCGTGTTGTTGCCGCTGGGCTGACGTTTGACAAAAGAAAGGAGCAACAATTTCACCGAAAGAAAGAAAGAACAATACACTGGAAAAACAATAGAATTAAGAAGAGACAAGAAAGCCAGTTCCGTGACGGAGATACTTGCAATAATCCCCTCCAATGCTCTTCGAACCCGGTTAAAAAAGGGGGTTCGAATATTGATTCCAAAGGTCAGTGAGTTCTCACCACTTGAATATTTGGCGTCACATAATCTTCCAGTACCCAATTTAGTGCCGTACTTGATGAAGCGTACTTTGTATGGGAAATACGAGAAAGAAGAAACACAGAAACACAACAGGAAAAAAAAGCTTGTTTATTTTCATGATTTTATATGAATAATCTACACATTAATTTTTATGAATGTGCATTTGTCGTCTGTCATCGTAACGTCATCAGTGACGTCTAGTGACGTAACTTAGTAGAAATAGAATTGTATCTTTACTTAATGTAACCTTTAGATATTGTATTCAGGAAATATTGATCATGAACAAGAAAATGTTACGCCAGAATGTTTTTTTAGATATTATGAGTTCAATGCAATTGCAAAATTACTCGATTATTGCCGTGATTTTTTGACAAGGTATAAGCAGGCATTTAATAATTGTTGTATCGAAAAGATGAATTTGTATCCATAGAGATTTAATGTTACTTGATTGGGCATGATTCTATGTAGAGAGATTTGGAAAAGACTGAGAACCATGCAACGTGCACATGAAAGAATAATGCTGGGCCTCACATGGAGAGACCACAAAACAGCACAACACATCCGGGAAAAGACAAGAGTTAGAGACATCATAGAAGCCATAAAAAATCTCAAATGGCGGTGGGCTGGCCATGTTGCAAGAATGGCTGACAATCGATGGACATCACGACTCACAACATGGATTCCCCGAGACCATATGCGCAACCGAGGCCGGCAAAATATTAGATGGAGAGATGAACTAGACAAGTTCAGGAAGTACTGGCTCCGTGACGCCCATGATAGAGAAGTGTGGCAAATCCTGGGGAAGGTCTATGTCCAACAACGGACGCTAAAAGACTGATGATGATGATGATGATGAGTTGAAAGGTAAATGAAGGAAGAGTAATAATAAAGAAGGAAGAAAGTAAGATCAGGTAAAGAAAGATAAATGAAAGAAAGAAAGATATATTGGGGAAGAAAAGATAAATGAAAGAAAGAAAGATATATTGGGGAAGAAAAGATAAATGAAAGAAAAAAAGATAGATCAGGGAAGAAAAGATAGATGAAATCTATTTACAGATATCTTTGACTTAACAAAGCGACAAAAATATAAATGGGCTGGTCACATAGCAAGGAGAGAGATTAATAGATAGTGCAAAAGGTTAGTCGATTGGTGCCCAGGGGATATCAAACACAGTAGGAGAACACCTGACATAAGATCGAGAAATGAGATGGAAAGCTTTGCCAGTAAGACAGGGCAGAGGTCAGCGCTGTCAGGGTCAACATGGAAGGATTCGGGAAAGACTTTTGTCCAGCAGTGGACTTGTTATGGCCGCTGCTGCTACTGTTTATGATGATGATGATGATGATGATGATGATGATGATGATGATGATGATGATGATGATGATTGAGACAATATATCATCATCATCAGTCTTTTAACGTCCTTCGTTGGACATAGACCTTCCCCAGGATTCGCCACACTTCTCTATCATGGGCATCGCGGAACCAGTACTTTCCGAGCTTGACTATCTCGTCCCTCCATTTAATATTCTGCCAGCCTCGTTTGCGCATGTGATTTCGGGGGATCCATGTCGTAAGTCGTGATGTCCATCGGTTGTCTGCCATTCTTGCAACATGACTTTTTGAGATTTTTAATGGATTCTATGATGTCACTGCCTCTTGTCTTTTCTCGGATGTACTGTGCTGTCTTGTGGTCACTCCAGGTGAGGCCCAGCATAATTCCTTCATGTGCACGTTGCATGGTTCTCAATTTGCGGATCTGTCTCTTGGTTAGGTGTAGACAATTCATAGTGGCAATAAAAAGAAAGAAGAGACGTGTTAGAGGTTTGGACAGCCATTGTCGACATGGAAGGAGTTGGGAAAGGCCTTTGTCCAGGAGTGGACTGATGATGAGGATGATGATGATGATGATGATGATGATGATGATGATGATTTAATACAAAGAAGTAACTTGGTAATTATCGGGGAAAAAAATGTAAGTAGCCATAAGAAGAAAGAAATGTGAGAAGAAAGAAAATAGATGAAAACAAGTCCAGTTAGTCACTCAATAGAGAACGTCACGTGACCAACGTCTTTTGCCTTGCCAGCATGGGGGGTGGGGGTGATCAATTGAAAAGGATGAGATTAATGAATAAATTACTTCTCTCGCTTCTGTCAGGGTCGTGATCAATAAGAAGAAAAAAGTTGGTATTTTTTTCTAGAAAATAAAAAAATAAAAAAACAGGTGTGGACACTGCCGGGCACAAATTGAGGGACCAATCTTACCATTAAAAAAATACATTGCAAATTGAACCGCCCACTTTTTTAAAAAAAAAAAAAAAAACCCATTTGTGGTGGCTAAATTTCCAAACATAAACGAACCTTTTTTTTTTTCTTGACAATACGGAGGGGGGGGGGATGTCAAAATTTTTTCCTCCTCCATCCTCCAGCGCCCCATGGTGTGGCCAGCCAGAGCACGTGATACATCCATAACCAGCGAGCAGCCAAACCAACTTAAAAACTGAAGAAACCTCCGTTGATAGATTTGGTGACACTTTCAGTTGACGGTCTCTAAAAAAGAGAGAGAATAAAAGTGAAACAGAAACTATAAAGGAACGAAAGATCGATTGAGATCGAACGGTGTATATTTAAGTGTCTCTCTACTGCACGTCGTGCGTTTCTGGTGCTAAAAAAGAATAAATCTAAAGAAACAAAGATCCGAGGAGCGGTATTATCCTCAAAGAATATCCGGTAGTTTGCAAAAACGCGTGACAAGGCGCCTCGGTCGATAAGCATGAATTATAGATAGCACACAAAAACAGAACATACATAAATACAAATCCATTATGATGTACTGGGAACATTAAGATGAAAATGCGTCAGAACTCCATCATTTCGGCCATCTTTTTTGCTTTCGACCTTCGCTGGAGGTGACCAATCAGATTCACGGATTGCTCTTTAATGTGCTTCCATCTCATCTCTCACAGTCCTTCTTTCTCTCTTTCTTTCTGTCTTTCTTTCTTTCTCTCTCTCTCTCTCTCTCTCTCTCTCTCTCTATCTATCTATCTATTTCTCTACCCTTTCTCCTTCATACTATTCAATTTCTTCCTCCCTACTCCTCACTCTTTTTATCTCTCTCATTCTCTCCGAGCATATTATTCATGTTACTCTCCTCTTCGTCTTCTCTCTCTCTCTCTCTCTCTCTCTCTCTCTCTCTCTCTCTCTCTCTCTCTCACGTGAAAAGACGTACTACCTTCCCAAATGAGATGTGGTTTGACCCAGCAGTTGACAGCACAACAACTGGACCCGGCGAACCGATTTCAAACTTCGACTGAGACAGTTTTAGTTCATTTCGCACAATTGTACGTGGGAAAGGCAAGAATCATTTTCATCCTCAGTTAAGGATGAAAAGTAAGTTACACCACTTTGTGTGCCTGTTGCTTCTTTGCCTATATCTATATCTATACATATCCTTCCTTACCATGAATGCGTTGTTTGCTCATTGGTAAGAGCAGAGCTTGCTTATAAGGCTAATTCCAAGATAGGGGCTAGGATCGATCCCCTATATTTATTTACACGATTTGCTACTGAGTAAAATTGATACCAAACATTAGTTCCGAACTAAATGTCTTTAAAATTATCATATATATATATATATATATATATATATATATATATATATATATATATATATATATATATAGGGTGCTAGCTAAAAGTCTGGGTAATTTGACTCTGAAATGAAAATTACTTGCCTCAACCCTTAGTCTCAATTATCACTTAAGAAATCCTTTTTAGCGATCACTGCCCTACAAAGGGCAAGAGAAGTAACTTATTAATTGATCACCATTTTTTCCAATTTTTTGATTGATCACCCGTAACACGGAATGGTGCAAAAAGACGTTGGTTGCATGATGGTTTCTGTTAAGTGACTAATCAGACATGTTTTTGTGTACATTTACTTTGAAGACAAGTCCACTTTCCATCTATCAGGATGGAGGTTTTCGCTCACAACGTTTTAAACGGTAATCTCCCATGGTCATTAAGGTCAGGTTGGTTATATTGTTCAGGAAAAATCGAATCAAACGGTCGATTTTCGTATCTTTTGACTTTCTGATAGTTTCCAGAACTGTTGTTTGTGGGTCGTTGGCCTTGGCTGTTCATAATCCTTCGCCGTTTAGAACAGGTTTTTTTTGCCTCCTTCGAGGCCTCTTATCGGTGCCCATATTCCCATACATAAATATTTTGAACTAACGCAGAACAGTTCGCATTGTAGTGGTGTCAACGACAAATGCTTTGTTGCTTCACTTGATTTCTTCTTCCTTTGAGGTTTTCATGGAGATTCGTTGTCCGAAATAGACGTAGTGGTCTACTTTCTCCAGGTCTGCGTTTCCAAATTTGATCGTAGTGAGTTTATTTACAGCGTGTGCTTAAATGGGACGTTCACACAGTTAATCATTTGCGCATTTGAATGAATACATGTACAGGGTATCTCAAAAATCCCAATACACTTGTTTCTTCAATTGTCAAGTTGACTTTGAACTTTTCGCTAGTAACAACTAGGAGAACAAGAACAGAGAATAATCCTCACCTAATTCAGGAGAATGAGCTCTTCACTGTCTGTCTGTCCTATCATGTTAAACCAAATATATATAGAAAATCAATATCTCCCTATCGTGATTTGAAAGTGATTAGTAGACGGTTCTCTTAACAACTGGGCGAAACTGACAAGTTTTATATGTTTATGAATTTGTTTATTATATATGCAATACAAAGGTTGCAGTAATCATCTTCAGTCGGTGTAGAAGTAGGAGTTTGACCCATCAGGAGCCCAGCTTTTTCAAAGATATTGTCTTCGATTTTGAGAAGATATCAATACTTTATTTATTATTGAACTCATTCTCATTATTATTTTTGTTATTCACACGATGTTTGGATGACCAACTGATTCGACTCAGACGAATACCTGCATTCATAATATCCCAGGTAAATGTGGGGCGAATTACAGCGGAGAAACGGGTAGTCATCTGAATTAACGTCATCAGAATGGCATTCTTCTAAAGAAGTTTGGAAATTTTCTCTAATCACAGTTTTTCATTTTTTTTTTAACCTTATATGTGGATTTATTTTTCAAGAATTTCATTTTTAAATAGAAGCAGAAAACTTTTACAATTTGAAATTGTATTTTGTCAAGTTTAAGTACTATGATTAGGTTGGGTTTAGATTTATTGTTCGAAGTCAGTGTCTATTGTTAGTCAATCGCAGAACACTTGAAAGTAGCAAACTTGTCATCTAGTATTGGAATTTGCTGTGTGAATGTGCGTAAAAATGTATATCTAGAATTACCCTCACGTTTTCAAACAGCAAATAACAATGTAGACACACCTTCACCTCAACAGCACACCCAGAACACATTTCTTATCAATAACACAGCCACTAAATTCTAACTTATACACTAAATATACACACAAAACCCTTCTCATTTTCACTTCCCATAAAGAAATGGTTTGAACTTTGACACAAGCACATTTCGCCTTTTTGCCAGTAAAAGTTAAGAATTTGGAATAATAACAATACTAAACTCGCATCATCTCCCCCTCCTCTCCAAATTTCGTTGTTCGCGAATTTTATCATTCCCCCTTTGACGTTTGACAACTAAAGAAACTAGTCTTTCAAAACCTGTAACGGAACTAAATACGATCCAATAACCCCAACTCTTGTGATACTATATTGTACATTGAATTCACCATTATGTCGAATAAATGTCATTTATTTCCCTGCCATATATATATATATATATATAGAGAGAGAGAGAGAGAGAGAGAGAGAGAGAGAGAGAGAGAAAGAGAAAGGGTGGATGCGAAGAGATAACATGAGTAAAGTGGACACAAACTAAAGGATCAATTTAGCATAAGTTTACATAGCAAACTGGTTCCCTCTAAATAGGTATCATGGGAGAAGTTTGAAAAAAACACTTCTAGACATAATAATGAGTGATTGTTCGAATTTTCAGCCCTTTATCTCTATAGATGCAGCCTGTTCGCGGTATACATACATACATACATAGCCAGCCAGACCAACTTGAAATGTCCTCTGGTATCATGTTGGAGGGGTGATCAATTAACCATTGGGAAAAAGAGTGATCAATAAATGTTAGTTTGCTCACCTTTTCTTGGACAGTGATCACTAAAAATAGAAAATTAAAAAAACAAGCATGAATGCTACCAGACAATTTTTCTTTTAAATACATTGCAAGTTGAAGCCCTTCTCCCACTAAAAATGTATTTTGGGCGGCTATAAGGAGTGGATATCTAAAAATTTAGCCCTTTAGCTCCATTGATGCGAGTCATACGTGTGATTCGTACATACATAGTCTACCAGCCGGACCAACTTGTCAACTGGAGAAATCTATTTAGACAGTGTTGGTGACAGTTATGGTGGAAGGTTTCTAAAAAGAAAATTTATTGTAATATAATAATGATAATTATGTAAGGAAAAGGTCCTGGTCGATCAGAGCGTAGTATCTGTTTGCAGTACACCCTTTGGCCATGCACCAGTGCACGTGGCCAATGGTGGCTTACTGAGGCTCGTTAAGCGCAAGAGGCTTTGGATTCGTCCTGTGATCTCAAAAATTTACACGGCCCAGTCTCGAGGGAGCAGTACGCCCCGGGGCAGCACCGTCCCATCATACGAAAAGGGATGGGATAGGATTGCCCTGATGCCTTTGCAACACTAGTCCCAGGGACTCAGGCAACTTTTGTGGCTCTCCTGTGCCTGGGACCCCACATTAAAAACAACCTTATGTCACATCCTGCTCTTCTGGAGGAAGCAAGTAAATACAGAAAATGTATAGGTACTTTTAGCATGTCGTGTATTTCAGAGAAAATGCAAATACATTTACACACACACCTTCTTCTTTTTTTTAGCATCTTCTTCTCTTAATGTTGATAAACATTTGTTTTATAACTAATTCCCACGTTATTGATAATCGTACGAAAGTAGCCTGGATTGATTACGACGAGTGTATGAAAGCAGCGGGGTTTTATAACCTGAATCGCTCTAAGGAATATCAACTTGCTTTGCCAGCAGGTGGCGCTATCAACTCTATCACTGCTTCAGTAGATACTAGCCTGGATGCTGCAGGGTCAAGTACCACTTCTAACTCTATTCCGACAGAAAATGATTACAGCAACTTTTGTATTGTATATAAGAAGTGATATTCAAATTTCAGGTATGAATGTATTTATCTCGAGGTTTGCGATTGCGAAATAAAGCGAATTGGCGTCACTCACATTATCCAGAACTATTTTACTCATATCCGGGCGAGAGAAGTGGTGGAATCAGTCCTTTCCAAATGGCTTTAAAGCGAAGTGAACGCAGATCTCAGTCAGAGTTTGAACTCGCCTCGACGATTCCATTTTCTGTCTGCTTAGCCACCACTGCTCACAACCGTTGGGGTTTGTCACATGAAGCAGGTTATGGCGAGTTCGTTTCTCCGTGATTGTGATTGTTCATCTTGGTTCGATAGTTTCCACAAATATCCACGGTAAATAGAATCAGCGAGCAGAGTTCAAACTCCGGCGGAGATAGTTTGCGCTCTTTGCATTGATGTCTTTGGTAAAGGCATGAAACCATCTCTTCACCCGGCTATGGGTAAATAGCAAGGCGGATATTGATCTCCAGTCTTGGTTGGCAATCAATAGGACAGATGAGGATAATGGCGAACTCGAACTGGGAAAATCCAGACCCTTGTCCAGCATTGCAAGAAGTTGGTAACTAACAGCGAAGGGAACATGTTCCCGAAATATGGAATATTGTGGAGCTTCAGCGGGCCTAGCAAGCCATTGGTTGATTATCTATGATAAATAGGTCAAGTGAAATGGAGGAAAGTAAAAACAGAAGGGTGAAATAATGCAACCACCGTCCCACCACCCATTGAGTAAAAATGAAAGATTTTGAAAATCCATCAAATCATCTAACAACTAGCTGAAACCTGCCTCTACGCTTGGGGTCTCGGCGAGTTCCTGCAGATGGTCTAAAACGGGTCTTGAGTCCCAATGAGATATCGTAGATTTGAACTATGTATTTACTGAATCATATCTTATTTGAAAATCATCACCCTCGTGAACTGTTGCATCACTTTTAATTTTGATATCTAGTATTTTGATAGCTAGTTGAATTATCAGACAAACGGGAAAGAGATCATCATTATCACATGTGGCGCGAACGCATACCCCACTCTGTCTTTTTTAAAATTTCAATTTTTAATTAAAAAAAACTGACCGGCTAAAAACATGCTTTGTAATCCTGTTAGCGCACACAGAAAATTTCGTGGGAATATATTCTGTGGTTTCTCGGTTACGATGTCAAATACAGACACATGCAGACTGACGGACGGACAGACATTCAGTGAATTATAGAGAGATGCCCTTAAATCTATGACAGATAAAGCAAATTTCCTGGAAGTCTCAGTGAAATTCCTTTGACGTTCTTCAAAACGCCGAATGCCAAAGACAAAAGATCAGCCATTTATCATCGCGGCAACTGTCACTAAAATATTTCATGTTTCCATTCAAGGATTTATGCACTTGGAATGGAATATTGCTGTAATAAAACAGCTTTTTTTTTTCTTATCTGGGAAATAGTTTTCATTTCTGAAGCTCAGAATTTCGCTTAGGTCTTTCCATCATGCACAGGTTTCAACCTTACGAAATTATTACCAATTTATAAGGTCGACCCCAAATCTTTTGGCAACAATAGCTCATCATCAAGATTTGACTTATAAACAAGTGTACACAAAGCTCATATGCACATTCACGCGCACGTACGCACACACATACTTACATACATACACACATGCATGCATCAAAATAAACTATGATTTAGATGAGGATTCTTAGCAGCACAGGTCTCAAGGTCCTGCTTATTGGGCCACGGATTCACAATAAATCATTAAAGGAATTCAGAGTAAGAAAAATATTAGTGGCAATGAAATGATCGAAAAATTTATACTACGTATCATACTGAAGAAAAAAATGATACATCGTATCAAAATTATATTTATGCAAGATGAGGGTATCAGTAATATGTACGCGATATGTGTCAGTGGGTAGTGAGGTGATCACTCGATCGAAAAAGTTTAAAGTACCCTGACTTGGATCAAAACGTAGTTTTTCATGACAGTTTTGGGACAGCAGGTGTTATTTGGCAGTGCCTATATCCTTCCCCACTTACTGGAGGCTGGAATAATCTCCATTCTGATCAACTGGGGAAAAGTGGATCGATGCCTTTCCAATGGAAAAGTAAACAAATTTGCACCAGTCGGAACTTCAATCCGTTTAGCTGATTCTATTTTCCATGCTGCTAAACGTTAGGCCAAATACGCACCTCCACACAAAAGAATTTACTAATATAGCCCTTATATCTTCAGAAGGCGAATGTCATACAATCATGAAGTATCACCCATTAATGAGTACACCCCTACCAGTTTTTCATAGAAAAGTAATTATCCTCTAAACCAAACATTTTATTATTTCTTATGGAATATTACCCGATCAAAACGGATATCGTCATATATTATTTACGACCAAGCTATTGATTAAAAAAAACTTTTTATTGTAGGATGTACTCATTTTTGTACGGCAACACATTCATATTTTCAGCAACGGAGATTTAATTCAGTAGGTAGATCATAACTAAAATGATGATATCTGTTTTGGTTGCGTGATGTCCCACTAGAAATGACGAAATTATGATATTTGGCTTAGAATTAAATTGATTTTTAATTTTAAAAAAAGTGATTAGGGTGTACTCTTTTATGGCACACATATTCATGTATTAAGATGTAATATCAAGATGAAGGATGATGTAAACAACAGAATCGGTAAATATTCAATCAAATTATGAACCATTTGGAGAGATAACCTTTTTCCAGCAACCTTCCAATCCCAATATGCAATCTTAATGCCAGATTAATTAGGTTCAGTGTTCACAAATTCAGTAAAAGCACGAATTATGACTTCCCTATTATTTAACATTATATTGCAGATAGGAAGTTCAGAATGCTTAATAATAATTGGTAAGGAAAGGTAAATATACAGGATGCTCCAAACTCTATATCCCACCTCTCTACCCTTAGATACAGTCAGCTAGGAGGGGTGTGGTTGGCATTGTTAGAGAGCATTCCATTCAACTCATGAGGACTCCATTTTCCAACTTTTCAACCTTTTCATTTTGATTTAGACGATGTGATATGGTTGCTGTTCAAGTCTTACAATGTCCAGAAAGAGTTGGTGGGTCATTGAACCTTCGCTATCGATAGTTCTTCAAAATTGAGTCTAAACAGATTTTAGTCTCCATGAAGATTCTTATTTGATAATGAAACCCTTTGAGCCAACGCTGAACTGATTGCAATACAATAAAGTTTGTTCCAAGGACGTCGATTACGCTATCAGTAGCTTGAGTGTTGTCCTAATTTCGAATCGTACTTGAAAATTAATCTAACCTATCGCTCTTAAGGACTCGAAAACCACCAAGAACTAACTATATCTCTATCGATATTGAATCTGCAGAAAAAAAATACAATTTACATTAGTAGATCTTTCACTTTTAAGATTATTCTTTATGATGTGATTTTTTTTAATGTGCAACTAAATATTCTCCGTGCTAACTTCGCAAATCCACACATAAATATTTACTTATACAATCTTTTTCATCTTGAAAACTCGAGTATATACGGCACACATACTCATATATAATTCTTATCTGTGATTTTGATGGTGGTTTTCTTTTTCTTCTTCTTTTACTTTCTGTGCTGTTGTAGATTTATAAGTATTTCTCGGCTCATTTATCTCAAGAAAGGAGGATCATATATATATATATATATATATATATATATATATATATAGAGAGAGAGAGAGAGAGAGAGAGAGAGAGTGGTGGAAGAGCTTTGCTTGCTTGCTTGATTTATTTATATATTGTCGATCTCTGTTGCTCTCGACATGAAGGGCTGGATCAACTGACAAGAGAATGCAGAGAGCCGGAAACAGGAGGGGCAGCTGTTCAACCAATCAGAACCAACTGGTGCATTTAAAACGAGGAGGAGCTTGCGTCATCCAACGGTGACAACATTGAACGCGGCGTTTGGTCCTTCTGCTTCAGAATTTGCTATTAACGATCCCCACCCCCAAGCTTTTTTTTTCCGATTGTTTTTTTTTTCCTTCATTCTTAGCTGTTTTGTTCTGGCTTTCTTCATCTTTGTTCTTCTTTTTCTTTCTTTTTTTTTTTCTTAATTAATTCCTCATTGTGACATTCAATTCTTTTTCCCTTTTTTATTTTATTGTATTCGCCTGTTCACGGCTGAGGTTTTCCCTGAAGTGTTTGGGACAGCCGCACTGTACAATTATCACGTCAAATGGATTATTAGGATGATCTCAAATGTACTAATTATTACGGGAATAACCCTAAATCTACTGCTTCAAAGTCTCGGGCTAGGTCCTGATATTTCACATATCAAACATCTCTATATCTATAACTATATCTATCTATTCATCTCTCTCTCTCTCTCTCTCTCTCTATATATATATATCTCTCTCTCTCTATCTCTCTCTCTCTCTCTCTCTATCTATCTATCTATCTATCTATATATATATATATATATATATATATATATATATATATATATATATATATATATATATGTGTGTGTGTGTGTGTGTGTGTGTGTGTTTAAATGCGTGAAATAAAAAAAGGCAATTTAGGAACACTTTTTTGCTCGGACCGAATTATTTACAGTGGGAAGTGAAACAAACGTTTTTCCCCATGGGTACTAATCCCAACCGGGACACATTTCTTCATTCTCCAGTCATGGCCATGTTTCGCTCACAACCGTAAATGATTCTCTTGGGGGGGGGACTTTGTTATAAGGACCCCGCCTTCGGTGGACTATAAGATACAAATCCTTGGTTTAAAGAGTTGAGTTGACCCTACACAACTTCACCTTGAAACTCGAGTCCCAGCGTATATGACCCGGTTGTTTTGAAAAACTCTACCAACTAATCAACAGACCCCTAGGTCGTGGGCGTCGCGGAGCCAATATATTCTGAACCTATCTAAATTCTCATACTATCTTATTTTTTTTGCCAGCCAAAATTTCACTGGGGATCAGCATAGTAAGTCGTGATGTCCAGCGATTATCTGACATTCTCGTAGCATAGCCTGTCCATGACATTTGAGTTTTCTATAAATATCACATAGTGAAAGTGATACAAATTAGACAACTGTAGTGAATTATTCGAAACTGCCTGTCTTTTTTTAAATGCGGAGGCTTGAATAGCTAAATAGATACGGGCATCCACTGAGGATGGGGGTGAGTCATCCCCACCTTCATTAGGCTCTCTCACTGAGGGTGAGGATTTTGAAAGTTGGAACATCTATTGGCAAGAATAAACGATAATGGTACAGTGCAATCGTCTCATGTAACCCCAACTTAATGTTCTTATATAAGGAGACTATTATTATCGACTGATGCTCAGTCCATCGTGTCACCCTGGGGTCAGATCCAGCGTCTCCGTCAACGGTCAAGTGCAGCATCAGAAATCGGGTTCATACAGTGAGTCGCACTTGCTTACACTACAAATGACGGTTGGAATGCCTATTGTATAATAAGGTTGCCACTAAGTCCTATTCTGAATATTCATGTTGCCCCCCACCCAAGGAAATATATGCTTCTTGCCCCCCCCCCCCCCGAAAATAAGCTTTGGCTTTCTCCCCATGGAAAAGTGGCAGCCGACACCCATGATCATTGCAATGCAATTTAAAAACAAACAAAAGTTTGTCAGCCTCACTACAGTTCAGATTTGGCTTCCTGTGACTGACTTTTCCCAAAGAGATATCACATCGCATACGAGATTAAGGAGAGCACGATGAGGTTTACTGAGAAAGAAGATCTTGCAGACTGTTTTGTAGACAGAAGCCTAGGATAAGTGTTGTGACGTTCCAAGGAGAGTATTTCGAAGAAACTAAAGAGCAATTGCTGTGGGTAGGCTAATTTTTTTTTTTCTTGTTAATAATAGATGACTGGATACATTCCGAACAGAATGCACAGGAAATATATGATTCGTACGGAAAGAGAACTATCTTAATTGCGCAAAGGACTCGGAAATAGGTGACTCGTAAACAGAGAGATATGGCGTATACTGCGTTCTTTAAAAATAAATTCGTTTTATCAGATTATATAAGTAACTTTTGCATCAATAAAATTTTGCCAGGAATAATTTTAGTACCCTGCATGAGGTAGAGCATATCTATTTTTCATTACATATATATATATATATATATATATATATATATATATATATATATATATATATATATATATATGTTGGTGGGTGGGTGTGGATAAGTAAAAAAAAATCGGCCAAATGATGAGAAAAAACATTCATTTCACACAACGAAGATAAGCTCCTTCTTTTTCAATGTACTTAATTCAGCGGTGAATTATAATCACATCGATCTAACATTATACAATGAAAATCACGCGTCAAAATTCAGATAATAACTACATCTCGGGCTACAGACTCATTCATATATATATATATATATATATATATATATATATATATATGTATATATATATATATATATATATATATATATATATATATATATATATATATATATATAGGGAGAGAGACAGAGAGAAAGAAACCTTGAAACTCTCTTAAAATGACCTCCCGTTGATACACGATGAATGTATCATTCGGCCGTTTGGTTAATACAATCAACAATCAAAGACAAATGGGCTTCAGCACATACACATACACACACACACACACACATATATATATATATATATATGAAAAAGACGGAGGCAACACATCTGGCGTGTTATGTTAATGACTGTTTTGTTTTTGAATCCCCGAAATGATTACATGCTAAATAGCCTGATGATACCAACAAAAGAAAATTTACACATGATACCATAATATCAAAGTATGTGTAAAGCATACAAACCATTGAAAATATTGGAAAAAGTCTCTCTCTCTCTCTCTCTCTCTCTCTCTCTCTCTCTCTCTCTCTCTCTCTCTCTCTCTCTCTCTCTTTATCTATCTATCTATCTATATGTATATATATATATATATATATATATATATATATATATATATATATATAAAGAAGGGGCGAAAGTAAGTAAAGAATAAACAAGCAAAAAAAAAATAACCAGAAGGAAGAGGGAGAAAGAAAGGAAGAAAGAAAATAACCTAGAAATAAGAAAGAAAGAAGGAAAAAAGAAAGAGAGAAGAAAAAGTGGTGATAAAGAAAAAAAAGAAAGAAAGAGAAATAGACCAAAATATGATAGCTCAAAATTCCATTATTTCCAAACTCCTGAAGAGACCAGCATGACTGGTAAATATATATTGAGTCCGAATACCATTTGATCTGGTTGATTTATCCCTAGATTTTTTTATCAAAGCAACCAAAAAGAAAGAAATTTAGATCATCATTCAAAAAGAAAACAAAGTGCGTATTGAACCCATGAAGGACAAAAAAAAAGAAAAACAACAAAAAAATAAGAAAAACAGGTCAGGTTAGTCCGTCAATAGAGACCAATATGCTGTGTTCGGGGTAATCAATTAAAAATTTTGAAGAATGGGTGATGAATGTTTGAGTCACTCCTCTCACCTTTTATTTGGTAGTGATCGCTGAAAAGTCTCAATTTTCAAAAAAAAAAATATGCAAATGCTGATGGACATAAAATGAGGGATCGATTTGGCATGAACTTACATTGTAAACTTATCCCTCACTTGAAAATCTATGTAGGGGCTAAACAAAAAAAAAATTGACACATGAAGAGTATATGTTGAAGATTTCAACCCTTTAGCTCCATTAGTGTGGTGCAGACGCATGACATATATATATATATATATATATATATATATATATATATATATATATATATATATATATATATATATATATTGCCAACCAGTCAGACAAACTTGGAAACTCAATATACCTATTTTGGCAGTTTTGCTTGACGGTTTCAAAAGGAAAGCAAAACAAAGAAAGAAAGAAAGAAAGAAAGAAAGAAAGAAAGAAAGGAAAAAAACCAAAATGAAAGAAATTTAGAATATCACTTAGGGGGATAAAAGAAAAAAGAAAATGAATGAAAGTTTCGCTGATTAAGGAAAGAAAGAACGAAAAAGTAGAATGATAAGAAGAGAAGAAATTCAGATCACTGGAAGAAGAAGAAGAAGAAGAAGAAGAAGAAGAAGAAGAAGAAGAAGAAGAAGAAGAAGAAGAAGAAGAAGAAGAACGAAGAAGAAGAAGAACGAAGGAAGATGAACAGAAAGAAAAAGGATACGGAACAAAGATAGAATGGGGAAAAATAAGAACATGCCGAAAAGCCCAGGATAGTTTACTGAGCCTCGAAGAATGTTTCTTGCCCTGTGGGAAGGAACCTTTTGGCAGCAAAAGGCGAGAACCGTGCCAAAACGTTATCTGACACACTCCGGACGCCCCCAACCCGTGCCGGCACCACCATTACTTACAGCACACCAACCCCCACCACAACCGAATCCAATCTCCCGTTTGCCCATGAGCCCCGAAATCGGTCCCTGGAAAATTCTTCCAACGTCAATTTTCAGATACGTAGCTGCTAGACCAGCCAATAGACGAACTTTGTTCAACGATAGGAGGCGTTCTATGTGACGCCTCCACGAACTGACCAATAAAAAATGCTCAGCTGAAGACGTCACTCATTTGAGGGTTTGAACGCTCGTTCACTTACTCAGACAAACACGCACACTCACACTCTCACACACACATACACATACACACACACACACATACATGTACAGGTTTCCCTGTTATCGGAAAGTAAAGCGTTCCCATGAAAACCAGAATGGCGCAAAACGAAAAAGTGATCACCATTATTTTTCAAAGGGAAAATTCTGAGTGTTCCCGAACACCGAAAATGGTAATGATGGTATTTTCAGCTGAGTCTTGGGTGGTGAGAGATGCAAGAGAGAAGATGTATGCTGCCTTTATAACCGTTCGCGGGTTCGCAGCAAAATGAATACTATATTCGCTTCACGCTTTTCTTTGAGGAAACGAAAAATATAAATACACATATGTATATTTGCATACACAAATGCACACACACATATATACAAACATATACATATACACAGATATGTACACAAACACGCATATATATATATATATATACACGTGCGCACACGCACATACACCCACACACACACATATATATATATATATATATGTGTGTGTATATATGTGTATATATATATATATATATATATATATATATATATATTTATATGTGTGTGTATATATGTATATATATATATATGTGTGTGTGTATATATATATATATATATATGTGTGTGTGTATATATATATATATATATATATATATATATACATATCAAACTACAAATCAGAAATACAATATCTGACGTGAGGTTGGTTCATTTTATAAAGGGCTCGATACATTCAACATTAGGTCAAGTTAGAGTAGAGCTTACAATATGATCAAATGAAGGATTCGCTACAGAAACATGCTTATGTTTCTGCCGTTCGGGCTTCTCCAGGCAAATCATTTGATTTATTTGGATCCCTCTCTAGGGACGTTATTGGGTGTATGTCAACGAGACTGTTATGGAATAAGAAATGGACTTATTTGGTCCGACAGAATAAATATGAATTGCGTTATTTATCATAGAAAATTATTTGAGATGCTCTCCCGTCGTTACACAGTTGATGTATCGCTCGCCCTAGACAACGTAAATAGGATAAACAATTAAAGAAAATAGGTGAGTGACACATTAACCGTGCAACAACGGGAGATCATCTCAAATAAGTGTTTATATAATATAACGTAATTCATAATTCACGCACACATATATATACACAAAAGTAAAATCTATAATTCAATATATGATGTGTGATAAAAGATCTAGATACAAATCAGTTGGTTAAATTTTTTCATATGAATAATTACTTCATTTGCTACTTGTGTATCTGTCAATTGAAACTTCTTCAAACGAATAGTTTTGTATATATGTTATTGAGAAATGGATATATGATCCAACAGAACGATTACAAATTGCGTTGTATCGTATCAAACACTCATTTGAAATGATTTCCTGTGATTGCATGCTGAATATATCATTTTGCCTAGACAATGCAAATAGAATAAACAATCAATGAAAAAGCAGCAACTCCATTTCCTTCGGTTGTTTATTCTATTTACGCTGCCTACACATTCGCA
The DNA here is from genome assembly GCA_963457665.1 of Thysanoteuthis rhombus. Taxonomy (NCBI): domain Eukaryota; kingdom Metazoa; phylum Mollusca; class Cephalopoda; order Oegopsida; family Thysanoteuthidae; genus Thysanoteuthis; species Thysanoteuthis major. The sequence goes on from OY735217.1 coordinate 55,532,980, forward strand.
CGCGATAACTCTCCACTTAATAGCACAAAAACATAAGCCTGGAAATACTCGATAACCTCTGTTCATGCACCGCTCTTAATTTTGATTTTTTGAATACATGGAACAATTTTTTGCGTCTCAGTATCTTCATGATTTTAAATACTTGGTGCTTGTCGCTCACGCGTTACGATATTGCGAGGCACAACGTCTACACGAACGAAACGAACATTTTAATATTTTTTTTTATTTTAAATTGTAACTTAGATAAAGCCGAATGGTGAAACATATTGATATGCTAGATCTAATCTAAATACGTACAATTATTATTTCCTTTATATATATATATATATATATATATATATATATATATATATATATATATACACGCATATATATATATATATATATATATATATTGTTTTTGGTGAGGGATGTCTGATGCTGAGCAATACTGAGTAAGGTCATGTCAAGCGGATTGTGGGTGAATTCCACTGTCACTACTTGCCCCACAACCGTAGCGTTGAGCTAAAATTGATAACTAAACACCACCCCTTTTTATTAATGTCAGGCAACAACTGTACATCACGACTCACAACATGGATCCCCAGCGAAATTTTGGCTGACAGAAAGTAAGTTGTAAGAAAGTAAGAAGCGCGACAAATTCAGAAAGTGCTGGCTCCGCGACGCCAATGATAGAGAGATCCAGCGATCCAAGAAGGAGTATGCTCAAAGACTGACGCTAAAAGGATGGTGATGATGCCCTCACTTAGTATCGTATAAAAACGAAAAGAGATCGCTTATGTTATATGATTATAAATCATTTCAATAGTGCAAATATCGTTTAAAACATTAAGAAGTCCTATTCTGTCAGTAACACTTGTGTTAATTTCTGACCTCTGACAATCGCAAACCTTCCAATTTCCAATGCATTTCTGTGGTAAGATCATTAGTAATGCTTTTTCCTGCAAGAGGCACTGGCCTCTGATAGCCATATTTCACTGATTTTAATGCATTTCTATTGTAAAGTCCATTATACATACTATAATGAATTTCTGTAGATATTAATGCTGTAATAGTCTGAACGCATTACACTCTTTTTCTTCATAATTTTCAGTGCATTTCTATTGTAAAATCATTTACATAGAACTTAGTTCTTTAACGCTGGTCAAATCGTCCGATCTTTCTTTCTTTTTCAAATAATTTTATTTGATCCTACATTAACCATGGCACTGTAATAGAGCACCAGGGGAATTTTGGAAGATTTGGGGCGGATCCGTGCACAATTACTTCCCTTACATTGTAGCTATCTGTCCACGCCATACGATATCTGCAATTTTGTGGAAGGTTGGAAATGGGCTTTAGAAGTATCTAAATCTTGAACGGATCCCTCAATAATTACCTCCCTTATGCTATAGATATCAATGCATTTGAATAACTCGAAAGGAATAACTCTGAGGAATATAGTTTTAATATAAAATTCACTCATCGTGAAATTTCCTTTCCAACAATATGCGATTTACCTATATTTGATGAAAACATTTTTTTCAGGCAAAGGCACCTCACCGAAAATCTATCTTTATGAAAAATGGCACGAAAATCTTTTCTTGCAATTATCTGGAATGTCCAACAAAGATATTTCTATTCACTGGAGATCCCTCTAGCATGTTCAGTTAGTTTCATTTATGAACTCAAAGTTATTTATACGAGGCTCTATTACAGCGCCAGGATTAAATATAGCCCTATCTTGTTGAAATACATTAAAGGTCAGTGGTGGCAAAAATCAACGGTTGAATAAATGGCCTGTGAGTGACCTTCATCTTACCATACCAAGACCGACACTCGCAAAAATGAATCTATATTTGGACTAAAGTCAAGGCCAGGATATTGAATGCCGATTTTCATGGCATAAAGGTCCTTCCTGCTGAATCGGTAAATCCAAAATTATCTATATCACCAAGCACCGACACAGAATCATTATCATAGAAGCAAACAGAGAGTGTGAATTATCTGCTCTTCCATGGGCTGCCCTATCTGTCCAAGTCGTTGCAGTAAGAAAAAGTATGTTACCTCCAGAGCTAACCCCTGCAAAGGCCTTTAGAAATATAGAAACGATACAAAATCACCAATACAGTCAATAATTGAACAACCGTAGCATCAAATTTGAAGTTATGTAAAACAATTCCATTAATGAATAAGTATGGTCAGAATAAATTCTATTAATTCCATTGGAAAACGTCTAAAATAGAGTAAAATAAAGAATGTCTGGAAACATCTTTATTCTCCTCCTGTTGGCACTAGCTTTCATGAACTCCGAACCTCTTTTTCGAGTACAAAGCGTTAAAGGGTGGAAAGGTGAGATTATCTTGGGGCAGTGGTTTGTAACTTTGGTTGCACCCAAACCCAAGCGATTTGGGGTTGGGGACAGACGAAGGTAGCAAGCAAACTTTTTTTCCCGTCTTATTTCATCCTAATTAATTGAAGCAACGACAGACGCTGCATCAAATGGTTTTGTTAGCGATATCTGGATACAGACTTTTTAACAGTTTTGTTATTTACAATTTTTAGTATCAACTTTTTTTAGATTTAATTTTTAGCCTTAAGATTAAGGAGTGCAGGAAGTATTTCGGAATCTCAAACGTGTGCCAGCCTTTAAAAAAAATGGTTTGGAACCGCTGGCTTAAGGGGTCTTGATAACTTTCCCCCTAGCCAGCATTTTCCCCTCGACCTAAAAGGGCCAGGCATTCCCTGATATGTGCTGCTAAATCAAAGGTGCCACAGGGAGTTTCCTCTTATCTCCGATAGAAGGGGCCACGTGCCACATTCCTTATCAAATGAGGTTATGAACAAATAGCAGTGTACAGATATTTAGTATAAACACACACGCTCAGTGCATTGGTCTAGATGCTAGTGGTGCGAGTGGCCTAATGGTTGTCGGCGGACCGCGTTCGAAATCCAGCTGAGGAAGTTTGTGTTCATTTCACGCAAATGCCTTTGTTAAAGGCACACATCTACCTCTTCTTCCTCCCTCTCCAGGCTCAGGTAGATAGCAAAGTAGACAAGATACTCTAACCATGATTGGCAACCAGTTTAGGAAGCAGACAACTCTGATTTCGAACCAGGGAGTGGAGCTGCTTTGAGCAGGATGGATGCCAGCCTTAACGTTCCTCCAGCAGCTCCTGCAGCCAAGCTGATGCAAAAACGTATCATTCCCCTCCCGCCGGGATTTTTGACCCCCCTTGAATGTTTTGTGTAACATGTACAATATCTCTAAGAATAGAAGGGAATCAACCAAATTTCCATCACCAGAATATTTTTTATTAGGATGTCAGAAGTAATTCAACGATAAGTAATTATTTTTCAATTTACGTGAAGTAATATCCAAGAAGAAATTGAAACTAAGAACTGGACAGTAATATTGGCAGACTTCCTTTGTATTTAGTTGCTTACCCCCTCTGGCAACAATGACTGCATCTAAACCTTTCTCGCAGCCATCTATAAGCTTCTTGCACTTGTCACCTGGTAGTTTCTCCCACTCTTCTTTGTAGTTTGTGAGCAGCATTCATGTGGTGTATGGTATGCATCGAAAACATGACTCAGATTTCTGCTTCCTCCAAAGATCTCCTAAAAAGATAGAGATTAAGATTAGTTGCTGGTGATTTTACCCTTTTTGTGTGATTTTTGTCATGCTGGAATACACATGATCTTTAGGCCAAACCTAGTTTTCTTACACTGGATGGCACATTCTGTTCTCCCAGCAATCCTTCGATTTCATGATTTTTTTTATACAGTTAAGGAGTCCAGTATCGACGGCAACAAAACATCTCCCATACTATTATGGATCCTCCTATAAACTAAACTTGGTATGCAGCGGAAGCTATCAGATACATTTGACATGAAAAGAAAATGATGATGATGATGATGATGATGATGATGATGATGATAATGATGATGATGATGATGATGATGATGATGATGATGATGATGATGATGATGATGCAGGTAGTATTACTTCCGTATTAATAAAGTACTTGTTCTGGTAATATTAAACAGTGAATATATCATATAAAGCGCTCGAAGCAGGGCATCCAACAACGGAGCTGAAAAAAGAGGGAGCAGCAAAGAAGATAACTAAGAAAGAAAAATGGGAACAGATAAAAACTACATGAGGAATCCAAAAGACAAAATATATCGGAGACGAGCAATCACGGGCAGGGCTACGCAAAGGAAACCTGAAAAGAGAGATGGCAGCCCAAAATAAACGCATCAGAACAAATTATGTCATGGTGAAAGTCGATTGAATCCTAACAGCTAATGCTGCCTATGCAGAGAAAGGGATGAGACTGAATATGAATATGAAAAGTGGATATGATTTACTAGTCCAGAATGATTACAAGAGCAGGTACGACGGGGCAGTAAGGGAGCAGAAAAAAGTGTGGAACAGGAAGGTCAGCTTAGTGCCAATATTAGATGCACTGGCAAAGACTTCAAAAGCAATATTGGAGGAGCTGAAGATGATTTAGGGCTGAGACCATGCAGACTACAGCACTACTAGGGTCTGCACGAATACTGAGGAGAGTACTGGATAAATAGGACTCACAACCTCCAGTTGTCAGTAATGGCCAAACACCGAGCGTGAAAAAAGCAAGTAAAAGTAGAACTGGGAAAGGTTGAACCTCAGCACTACAGTGGTATGTGAGGACACTGAGAGAAGGACTGGAAACCTGAGGAAACTGTCATTCATACTTCGGCAGCGCCCATTAGGCGACTGGTGTGGAAATGCAAACTAAAGCGCCGCTGCGGAGTGTGAGAGTTTCGAGGGGAGGGCCGGAGACTTGATAAGACTTGCTTTCACTCAGTCTTCGGCCACGACTAACAAGCAACTGATAATAATAATAATAATAATAATAATAATAATAATAATAATAATAATAATAATAATAATAATCAGGACCTTGCAAAAGAACAGCAGTAATTATGGAATATGATAATTTTTCCAATAACTGAAGCGGTGAGAATGGTCCCAAAGTCTCTTGCAAAGAGATTGGAACAGTTATAAACCGAAGAATTAAACTGGTGTATACTAAGACTGGGAAGTATCGTGAGGAGACTTGGTGTCACTTAGTCCCCGGCAATAGCTACTAGGGAACCCCGGAGTTAAGAGAAAGTAACGAAAGCATTGATAACCTTCATCCGTTGAGATATTCACCCTTAACAATATCCACTTCCTTACAGGCAGTCTAGGTTAAAATACTCAAGGCGGACCTGCAGAACACCCGCTGTTGATATATGGGTATGTATTCTGTTTTTCTTTTGGGTTTTTTTTTCCCCTCAGCACCCGAGCATCCGTTTCAAAACGGCCACCCAGTGCTCAAACCCCTCTGGTTTGATTGAAATCTCAAAATTTGAAACCTAATTCGAAACCCTACCCACACGCTTAGCGGGTAAGTAGGGTGCCACTTCCTCTAATGTCTTGTTGCATGATTTGACCTTTGTATCATTGGCTTCTTAACTGCACCGCTATTTCTCCGTCTTTGTATCTATGTTTCTTCAGTGTAATAAATTATACTTTATTTAAGAACTAGCGTAGTATTCGTCAAAAAATGACGGGATTATTTACGAACGGATAAATTATACAAGCGTGTGTTTTACTACAAATGTATTTATAGCTAACAGAAACGAATACCGTAAACGAGCTTTATTTTTCTGTCTGTCTTCTACAACTCCTCGTATTTTTCCATTTTTTTAAATAACTTTAATGCAATAAGGCAACAGAATTGAGTAAAAACGAATTTCCTTTTTCCTCTAGAAGAACATGAGCATAATTCCTGAAAAATCGTGGATGCCTAGTTAAATCACTTTCTATGCTACTGCTGGAATATCATCAATATAAACATTAATAGTTGTAATAGTATCAGTGGAGGTAGCAGTAGTAGTAATGTAGACGTGAACACATAGAGTAGGGCCTTGCTTTACACGCGTCTGCTTTCTGCTCATTTTGGTGTATGCAAACACACAGACACAGACACATCCCCTTCTTATCTTTCTGTTGGCTTTAGTGTGACGGAAACAAACCAATAAAAATATGACAACGCCTCTTATATAATAAGATTTCTTTTCTCTTTCAGGTTCTTTTCTTTCCTCTTCAATGACCCTTACTGGCTTTACTCATTCATTGAATTATTTATTCATGTTTTTTCTTTCTGTTTTCATACTTTTATTTTCTCGTCTCTCCAGAATTTCATTTTTAATTTTTTCTATTTTTTTCTCACTTCTCCCTCTTATTTTTCTGTTTTCAGTTTCTTCTTTATCTATTTCTTCACGCTTTCTTCATTTTTTTTCTTCAATCTTCCCTTCTTTTTTCTTTCTCTTCACTCTAATTTTTCTCTTATTTTCAATTCTTTCTTTCTTTCTTTTATCCATTCATCCTTTCCTACTTTTTTCATTTTCTTTTCAATTGTCTTCTTTTTTCCTTTTTTTTCTCTTTCTCTTCCTTCTGTCTGCTCTCTCTTCTATTCTTCCTTACATTCATTCCTTTATGCTTTTTTTCTTTTTCTCTTTCGATGTACTTCTTTCTTTCTGTCCTTTATCTACTATTTTTCTCTTTTCTATTCTTTCTTTCATCGATTCCTTCATTCCATCTTCCTCTTTCCCTTCGATTATCGTCTTTCTTTATTTCTTTCTTTCTTTCTTTCTTTCTTTCTCTTTTTTATTCTTTCTTTTCCTTTTCCACTTCCTTCAGTCTGTTCTCTCTTCTATCCCTTCTTTCACTCATTCCCTCGCACTTCCTTCGTATTTCTCTTCGATTACTTTCTTTCTTTCCTATTTTCTTTCTTTTCCTTCTGTTTGATCTTGTTTCTACTTTTCCTTTCATTCATTCTTAATCATTTTTTCATTTTCTTTCATTTTCTAGCGTCATTTTATCTCTCATCATCTTTTCTCCATCACTTTTTCTTTTTTGTTTTTGTTTTTCTTTCTTTCTTTCTTTTTTTTCCCCTCTTAATTTGTGTAATTTTTTTTCTTCGTATCTTTATTTACCACCTACTTTTATCTACCCATCTCCCTTTTTC
>OY735217.1:55545025-55567525 GCA_963457665.1 Thysanoteuthis rhombus
ATCAGTGGGTTAGACGGAGTCCAGTAAGTGTCGATATCCCAAGGGGTCGGAGAAATCATAGAATCCATAAGAAAACTCAAATGACCATGGGCTGGAAATGTAGCAAGAATACCAGACGACTCACAACGTAGATCTCCAGAGATCATATGCAAAACCGTGTCCGACAATATGTAATGGCGTGACAAACTAGATAAGTTCTGAAAGTATTGGTTCCGTGACGCCCTTCACTTTATCATACACAGAACTAAAGACAAGACAGTTTTAAGACTTGACGGAGACTTGAAGATGACCATGTATTATATTAATCTGCCCAGAAGGGTAAGTGGAAGAATTTAATACATTTTTATATGTATCGTTAATTTTCAATAGGAGTGCAAAGTTCCATTCAGTTCTATCTATGTAGATACTTATTCTGGTAAATATGTATTGAATAGATATTTACGCATATACATTTCTATCACAACCGTTTACATTAATCCAAAACCTTCCTCTCTTAATTAGAGTACCAGTCGTCTATAAATTCAGTTTTTCAAGCCAAAGATGATGAGTCCATTTTTCTTTGGTTGCTCTATGAACATGGCCTATCGTAAAATGTCGGAAAATATTTGTTGCTAAACAGTTATTTTGTGTAGTCTGCCACAAGGCCGAAAAAGCACAGCTTCTTATGAAGATTGTAGTTGTTTGATCTGGTTGGGTTGTTCGCTATCTATTGCTAGGCGACTTTTATTTTCTTATTATGATCAATATTCAATCAACTTAAGGCAAGGCTTCAAGTGTGTGGCACCCATAAACGATCAAACTTATTGCAGCAGTTATGGCCAGCAGAATTATTCGACAGTTACGTATGAAATGCCGTTATTTGAATAGTGAATTGAAGGATGGTGTAAACGACAGGAAAGGGTAAGTATTGATATGACCCCTTTCAAGCAATGACCTTTTCCCCAGTGATCCTATAATAATAATAATAATAATAATAATAATAATAATAATTATTATAATAATAATAATAATGATAATAATAATAATAATATCCTATATCTATATTTTTTCCATGTTTAGTGCTCACAAAACCAATAAAAGCACAGATTATGGCTTTTGTATAATCGAACCTTTTATTCCGGAAATTGAGTTGAAAATTTTCGAAAGGATTATAATCTGTTAGAGAAATATTAAGTGAATATGGAGGATGCTACAAGACAGTCAACTGAGATGTGTTGGGTCAGCAATGTCATGGAACGTTTCATTCCTATCATGAGGGGCCTACTTTTTAGTCTATTTTCTTGGGTAGACAGCACTGCTGTTAAAGGCTCACGAAACTCCAATAATAACGAATTATCTCTCAGTTTATATTGAATCTGCAATAATGAGCAATTCTGACAGTGAATATTTCGTATCATACACCATTTAGCATTACATTATACTAGCTAAAAGTCCTCCAACAAGTAAGATTTTCAGCTACTTATAATGGTTGAACAAAATGATAATGGCTCAATTTAGTTAACCTCACAAACGCAAAGGGCCTAGTTGAGCATTATACTCACTCTGTAAGTCGAACCCTTCTAGAAAAAAAGAATTTTCACAAAACCAATACGCTGAAAACATACTCCGGGGTTCCATTAGTAACCTCAAAAAATTGGTGGTCGTAGATCTTTGAGTTGTGCAAAACTGTCAAACATTCTGTGAATTATAATGGGGAAAACGATATTTCATATGTAACAACCTAATAGCTTTCTCTGCCTTATCCCACGCTGAGACATCCGCTCGTTACTAAACAAACATTTTGTTTGAAGGAAAAGGTACTATACCTTTTCCTGAGCAAATTGAACAGAAAATTATTGGCGTCAGCTTTTTGGTGGAGACTAACTAAAAAGGTCAATGGATTTTATAGAGAGACAAGTTTCAAGTAATTCGACTAAAAAAAATCAACATTATCGGCGATTGAAGTGGTAGACGTGATTATTTGATTATTCCTGTTCATCGATTCAGTTTTCTTGTCTTTGTTTTTAATTAACTCGTTTTATCTTTTTAAAATTATTTGCTTTATTTCTTATTTGCTCACTTTATTTTTTAATTCGCTGACGGTAATTATTAATAATTAATTTGCTTGCTGTACTTTTGAAATTGCTCAACTCGGTTTAAAATTTTTGTTGTTGTAGTTTTTAATTTGCAAGTTGTTATTTTTTTTTTGCAAACCGTTTCTCTTTAAGTTTGCATGCTCTATTCTTTATCTTGCTCGGGGAAAGATATAGAATTCTGTCCTTACAGTAAGGGATGACGATTCGAGGCCAAAATCTTTGTAGAAGCGCCTCCCGCAGATTTAACGTGAAAATAACAAACAGAGGCGACACAGTACAGAAACTGAAGACCCAAGAAATGTGAAGTCATCGGTGCTTTTTATCATTGTAATGGCTAAGAGGCTCTCGTAACCTAAGAGATATCAGGAAGAAAGTTCACCAGAAGTTGATAAGATAGAAGCTTAGTGTAAATGCACACAAATACTGTCTGTTCCCCGCCAAGGCAGACAATGGGTGCAACAGCCTTTCACTATTTCTGTTACCTAGGTAGATAATGTGGTTATTGGGGAGTGATTTTACTAAATGCGCGCTCAGAGGTTTTCTTCTTCGTCAACCATCGGGGCATACCAGTGACGTTATACTTTGTCAACATACCTAGTGATGGTACAGAGTGTTGAGAGAAATGGATCCATGACTTTCTCAAGGGCATTCGTGCGAACTTAAAATACTGTATGAAATGGCATATAAGGCCCACAGCCGTATAAGAACCCAACTCCTTTGTCAGCAAGTAATACTAAGAAAAAATATTTAGCATATTTATTTATGAGCATTTAATGTTATTGAAATATATGGCTACAGTATAGCAAAAAAAAGTTCAACGATGCATCCACCGCCCGTAGTAGTATTATCAAGTGGAGAAAGAAGAAGAGACAGTAGTCTTTCTTTGACTCAATTGATTGTCATACTTGTAAAATATTGCAATACGGGAATATTTTGAGAGCACTATTTCTTAATAAAATAGTAAATGAAAAAAAGTCCGATCACATATATCCTATTATGAAATCACAGCAGTAATGACGTAATGCCTTTAATGACATCCCATCTCTTCCTTCTCTCTTATTTTACTTGTATAACAAAAGTGGGACTAACCGACAGGCTGACGAGCAGACCGACCAAAAAGCGTCTTATAGAGATGTATGGACACATCTGAAAAAAAAAATCAAACAAAACATGCAACTGGGACAAAAGGAAAAATCTTTTTGATAATAATACTGCTGTGATTTACTAGAGAGAACAAAAGCAGCCAAACTTTGCCTATGAGACCCGGGAGATATTTTTGAGACATATTTTGGCGAAAAAGCGGGTCTCACAGGCCATCATATGCGATAGATAATCTCAGCTGCAATTTAAATTCGGTTCGCCGATTTTCTTTACTTGCCTATTGCCATTACGCCACCATACACTCATGTAGACAACATAGATGCAGGCTTTTCCACTTTTTCTTTTTTTTTCTTTCCCATTTGCCCCCCCCCCTCTCTCTCTCTCTCTCTCTCTCTCTCTCTCTCTCTCTCTCTCTCTCTCTCTCTCTCTGGGAAAAGTGAGAAAGAATTGGGCTGATGCTAAGACGAAAAATTGTTCTTTCATTTTCTAGAACGAATAACCATTAGTGTTTTACCAACTTTAGCCTAGTCTGACACACGGCCATACATTTACAGTGCCCAGTGATGAGTGAACTCACTACACAGTTGTAATAGATTCCAAGACAAGCTTTCGGACAATTGCTCCACGGCAAAGCCTTTCTAGGTATTTACAAACTTTACCACGGGGCACAGTCGTAAGAGTATCAGTGAGGATCGAACTCTCTACGCTGTGGAACTGATCTGATATACTCACTTTCTAACCATTACTCCACGGCTAAGGTCAAGGTAAATTATCATGTGTCCTAAGTGGAGTATGAAAACTGGAGAAGATTTTTTATAACCACACCCTTGGCTGGGTGCAAGCTCAAAGGATACATGTACCCTAATCACACAGCTTAGAGAGTACTCAGTTTGCTGCTGGGTGCAATGAGTCGTCCTGATTAAGAGTTTTCTACACTCATCACTCATACCGGGAATTAAACCCAGGTCCTTCCGTGTGTGAGGCAGATCTGCTAACCATTACACTTACACTATCACAGCGAACCCATGGCCATGGTTGTACGAATAATCGTACATACTCCTGTAGATGCTGGCGAGGTTTACACATTAGAGATTTGAAAAATAACTGGTGTCATTTTGTTTGAAAGTTGCAAAGTGGCCGAAACGGTTCGCGGCACGCAGATGAGATACGACCGGCCGAGTTTAAACACCGGCTTTGCAAGTTTGTGTTTACTCAACACTAAAACCTTTGGGGAAGGCATGAATCGATTGCACTCTCCCCACCACAATGAGTGAATAATAGGGACGACTGGACCCTCCAGGAACGGTTAGAAAACTCTCTATGAGACGGTCGAGTATGATTGCAAAACCAGCTTGAAGAAGGCTCCCTCAGTTTAATTCAACCTTGACTCACCTATGACGAAATCATCACTAGTGCCCCAACGACCATGCAATAGGTTACAGGATGATCGAAAAAAAAATAGAAATTTGTTCCTGGCCGTCCAATGTCGTTTTAGACGTTAAATAGGACGTTAATTTCATTTAATGTCAACTTATTTACATATTTTGTTCACATCCTTTAGCAGCATTTCGAATGAAATTTGTTATTTTTAGTCTTCTGTGCAGCAGGATTGTTTCCCTTTAGGAAGGAACCGTTTTTATCAACACAGTTCGGCACTGATTCTCTTACCCGTTCCCAGAAGCTGACTCCATGTCACGACCAATCGTACAGAGTTGTTGATGAGCGCTCCTTGTTGATACGAGGCAAAACAGGATGTGACGTAATCTTATCTCAGTCGTTTCATTAAGCTTGCGATATCAAAGATGGCTGCACCCCACCCCTTATAATTTCTTTTCGGTGTTCGTTTTTTCTTTTTTTTTTTTTTTTTCTTTTTTAATTCCTTTTCCACTATCATCACCACTAGCCTAGATTTTTGTTGCGTAGTTTGTTTTTTTTTATTTCCCCGGGTGTTTCTTTTTATTTCTCCCGGACCGATCAGACAAAAATATGGGCTAGTTACGTTCAACCTGCTTGTCCTTTTTAATATCGGATAACCTTAGATTTCGTTATCTGCACCATTTGCATGTGAGTGCGCATGCGCACATGTGCGGTGTATGCTTATATGGATATTCATCAAAAGTAGCCAGATCTAGATTTTGGCCAGGAATATTAGATGCCCACCGAAGATCGAACTATGAAGCACCCAGCACCCAGAGAGCGGCATAACCCGGCCATTGACACAAAAATCTCGATAAAGGAATGGAATTGGAATATATATATATATATATATATATATATATATATATATATATATATATATATATATATATATATATAAATATATATATATGACAATTGGGAAAGTGCAAATCTGCGTTGAGTTTTCTCCCTTAAATTCCAACCAATTTTCGGCTGATATATTTTTTCCATAGCTGTTCGCTACAAAATGATAAAGAAAACATCCTTCAATCAAAAGAAAAACTTGGATCCAACCCAAATTCTAATCAATCCTTCTATATAATTTCATTGAAGTTCATTGATTACAAGCAGACGGATAGGCTGACAGACATATAGACAGACTGAAACGAGTGAATATATATATATATATATATATCAGCTGTCTGTGAATGACACAGTTATTAATGCTCCTCTATTCAGGGTTGAGCACACTTTAAGTGATTAACTCATCGATTGTAAGCTTATGCAATGCTCTTCCATAGGAATAGAGCCCTCTGGTGGATGCGGAATTTCTGTAAATAAATATATCGCTTAAATTCAGCCTTGCTGACCGTCCAGAGGTAGGATATTGGCCTCTGGGTCTGAAGCGAAGGTTTCAATCCTGCCTCACGGTACTGGATGGGATAATGGAGAGTCTTTAGTCACAATGAAGAGATGTAATACATCGAAACAGCTGTCTGTGGATGACACAATAATATATATATATATATATATATATATATATATATATATATATATATATATATATATATATATATATATCAACTTCCAGCTTCGTTGACTGAGTCTACGTTCCGTTTTGTTATTCATATTCAGTTGAACCTAATCCGGCACATGACCAAAGTAGTTTGGTATTCAATGAAGACCAAACTCACAAGGGGGCTCATGATTTGGGAGACAATTATGCCAGCCACTGCTCTACGGTGAGGAGCCCCTTATTAACTTTCAATAAACTTTGCGTGGTCCAGTGTTCCACGAGAGGTTGTTAAAGATTCCATATGATATTTAAAGGTGCGTAACAAAAGCACCTGACTCTTGTTTCATTTTATGTTATCTATAGAGCGAGTTGCGTCCCTGTCTTGTTGACACTTGACACCCAAATCACAAGTTTTGTTACCAACCGAAAGAGCCATGCAGCTGTCATTTTTTTTTCTTGAAATGTTTAGAATTTTCTGTTTTTTCAAGGAAAATCACTGAAAAGCTACGCTTCCAGATGATATAACAAAATACTTATGATTAGGGTTTGAATTATTCAATCTATTATTCAATACTTTCGTCATATATTAGCCTTGTATTACTATAGTTATAACGACGCAGTAACTTGACCAAAGAGGGTCATGACTGGCGTGATCAAAGGACAGGGACATATTCAGTAACATGCGTGATTAAAGGAGGATGCAACACGTCACAGAATCACGAGACCAAGGTCCTGTTGCCGAGTGCTGATGCTCATTCCTCAGTAGACCGTACAGAAAAATGCAACCAGCAAAGGCCCGACTCAGCATAATTATCCAAATTCATACTTAGAAGATTATTTCTGACCAGACGGACGCAGATGCGATACCCTTAGCATTGTTCAAGGTAGTCTAGATAAGAAGAATCAGGGCTTAAGAGTTGTCAATTCAGATTTGAGTTTTTTTTTTTTTTTTTTCAATTTTGGGATTCTGGAAGTAACTCTCCAATTCAAAAGTTTAAAAATACATGTTTCTATCGGCAACACTGTGAACAAGTTGTGCTCGTATTCTTGCAACAGTTGCAAGAACTAAAGGGAATTTTCGCAGGAGTTCCTGCCTCACACGTTCGCGTGTGAGACTCACCACTTTAAACCGACCATGTGTCACATCTTGTTCTCGTGGTGGAGTCGGGCAAACAGTATCCTCTTATGCTCTGGTACCATTTTGCTTTCCAGGCTCCCGCCGCTTACATCGTTGGATGAGGTGATGCAATTTACATTGTTGGAAGTGTCCAGAGAACTTGAAATGAAGAAGCCTTGTCAACTTACTGGACTTCTCTATCCCTCCCCATTCAATGTCTGAATAAAGCGATAGCCACTATCAACGATGAGATCGCAAGTTGTGTTGGTTTGATCATCATTAGTCTTTTAACGTCCGTCGTTAGACATAAGCATTCCCCAGGATTTGCCACATTTCCTACCATGGGCGTCGCGGAGCCAATAATTTCTGAAATTGTCTAGTTCGTCTCTCCATCTTGTATTCTACCGGCCTCGATTACGCATGCGATCTCTAGGGATCCATGAGTCATGATGTACATCGGTAGTCTGCAATTCTTGCAACATAACCAGCTCATTGCCACTTTAGTTTTCCAATAGATTCTATGATGTCTCGGACACCAGTTTTCTCCCTGATATATTCTGCTGTCTTTGATTCCTCCATGTGAGTTCAAGCATGATTCTTTCATGTGCACGTTGCATGGTTCTCAGTTTGCGGGTCAATACTTGGATAGCTTCCTTGTTACAGCTCCATAGGTGACTATCAGAAGGATGCATTTGTTGTATACCCTTCTTTTTAGGATAAATGGGATCTTTTTGTTTTTGAAGGTTAGGCTTGCTCTGCCGAAGGCTTGTCATCCAAGAGTGATTCTTCGCTTGATTTCTTTAGTAACCAACGCGTCAAAGGTTCACCGACAAACCTTTTTATATTACGTTCGGCTCAGTGACAATTTTTTTTGGGGGGGGGGGGGGCAAAATGTCCTTACGGTTTATAAAATAAAAATGAAAGACATTTTGCGACATTAACTTTATCGAAGAACAATATATACCGTTTTGTTTCACTCTTTTCTTCCATTTTTCTTTTCTCATCATCCAAGAAATTTCTTATCAATAAACAGCTCAGGTGCCTTTTGCAATCTTCCAGGGAATTGAAAATGTTTCATTAAAATTCCCCTATTAAGAAAGGGATAAATGATGATCCAAGATGGAGGAGTGAAGAGTTCCCATCCTAGCTGTAACATTCTTTTTGTCTGGTTACCAAAAGTAACACGCGGTCGAGCGTTCTTTGAATGGAATTTTCAGCATTTTTTGACAAAATCCTCTCTTCCTCTTCTCCTCTCTTTCCTTTTTTCTTTCATTCTTTCTTTTTTTTTCTTCGCCTCCTTCCTCTTCTCCTCCTCCTCCCTCTTCAATATCTTCTTCTCGTCTTTATCCTTCCCTTTCTCCTCCTTCTTTCCTCTATCTACACACCTTGCACGAACTCATTCCTTTAAGAAACTGTCGACGAGAAATGTCAACACATGTTTTTTTCAGTTTTTAATTTGGTTTAACTGACTGGCTGGCTATTTATGTATGTGTCATGCGTGCAGGCTGCACTCATGCAGCTAGAGGGCTGAAAGTTTAAACATTTACTCTTCATTATTTTCAGAAAAACGTTTTTCTTAATTTCTTTTTTTTAAGTGTCCCCCAAGTCTCTTAGTGGTGGATTCATATCGCAATTTAAATTCATGGTCTTGGTTTCGGTCCAGCAGTATTAACGCTCGTTTTTTTAGTTTTTTTGTTTTTTTTTGTTTTTTTTTACTTTTTTTTAGTAATCACTACCCAACAAAAAGTAACAAGAAGTAACCTATCCATTGATCATCTCCTTTTCCAATGTTTCAATTGATCACCCCATCACGACATTCTGGTCGCATGACAGTTTCTACCCAGTGACAAACTAGACCTGCCTTTTCATTTTTGTCCTTCCTTTCTTTTATTAGCTCAGATATGCCTCGCTTTTCCAAATTTTGGTTTGCACGACGTTTTCATTTTACGAAAAAGAGGCGAAAAACGAAAATAGATTTCACCTTTTGTTTTACAACGAGACGTCGTAGAGGCAGGGCACACTCTCATCTTCCTCCTCTCTATTTCTTACACCCCAATCTCGTGTAACTACCAACAACCCAACCTCCAATGACCTAGCCTAACATAACATCATCATCATATTTGTGGTCTGGTAACACTAAAAAAAATTTTATGTAGAATTATAGTAATTGCTTCTACGCTTTACGCCATTTCGGCTTATTATAGTTTGTTTTTTGTTTTTTTTTCATGGGAATGCTCTCCTTTTGGATAGCAGAGTAAACCTGTATTAGTCGTTGTGTTACTAATCCAATTGTTATTTCTGTTACTGCAGTTGTTGCCTCTGTTATTGTTTTTGCTGTGGTTGTTAATGTTGTGGTAACTATTTTTTTTTACCTTTGCGTTATTCTTTTTTTATTGTTGTTCTGTTATTGTTTTTTTGTTTTTTTTTCTTAAACTGTTTTTCTTCACTTTCTCCCCTGACGTGTCGATACGAAAAACAACATTTCTTTTGAATTTTTTTTCCGTCGTTTCTTTTCATTTTTTTTTTCCCCCAATTTTTACCATTTTCTCAGAAAAACTTTTCCTTTGTACAATACGCAATTCTTTAACTTTGTCTTTTCCTCACTTTCTCAGTTTATCTTTTGAATAAACATAAAGCCGTAAATTGGACAGTATTTAAAGGAAAACTAATCCCCGGGAGTACTTAAGCTGGTTTTTTTCTTTTCCGAGGGATGATTACATCAGTTTATTCTTTGTTCTAGACACTTTGTCAATTTCCCAACCCTTTATCCGACCCATCCTTGTTTAGAAGAAAGAAATAACAACTTGACGTCAAACTTGCAATAATTATTAAAGTGAAGTCAGTAGTTGTCTGCTGCATTCATATCACCGTTAACATAGTCTCTGTCAAAAGTGATGGGATCGACTATCGGTTGAAAGTCTGATGTGGTCAGGCACTTTATCCACGTCTTTTGGCAGCATGTCCATTTGGGGGTGATCAATTGAAAGATGGAAAAAGGAGTGATCAATGGAGAAGTAACCTCTATGGTCTTTTGTTGGATAACTAAAAAGCCCAATTTTCAGCAACAAAAAAGCAAGCGAGAACACTACTGACTGATTAAGCATAAACCTGATTGACCCCCCCGCCCTACCGAGAGGTTGAAAAATGTATTTTCTAGAAATAATAAGGGATAAAGGCATAGATTTTCAGCTCCATTGTTGTGGCCTAAACGCGTAACAAATATACTCTTCACCCCAAACCTAACACTAACTCTAAACACAAACCCTGAACCTAACACTAACCTTAAACACCAACCATAACAATAACCCAAACCCTAAACACGAACCCAACTCTCAACCTAAACCTAAGTACTAAGCCCTAAACACTAAACCTAAAATATCTTTTGTTATCAAATTTAATAAAATACACTTCAAAATGGTCAAGTTAGGTGCTTTCATTTGAAAATGAATTTTTTAAAATAAAAATTTACAGATGAGGTATAAAAAAACTGATTTAAGAAAAATATTAAGCGTTTGGAGAAAAAATGCCGTTCTGAGGTCTCTGATCACGGTGCAGCGAAAACTTATGCAGAAATTCGAATTTAACTCTGAAAAGGTAACAATTGCCAAAATTTTTTTGTTACAAATATCGAGATTGAAAGATTTCATACAGTAAACCCAAATAATCCCTAAAAATCATAAATTAACCTTTAAAACAAAAAATGTATCAATTGTATTTCTTATTGTATAAGTTATACAAATCTTTTACTGCAGTTCATGTGAAGGTCTACTTTCTCGTTTTTTTCATTCAGCTCGTTTAGCATTCTTTGGAGATCATGAAAGTTCTCAGCAAAAAAAAGACGATGTCGTCTGCAAATCTGAGATTACTTAAATGTTCGTCGTCTATTCTAGAAGTGGAAGTAATTTGTAACCAACCCGCTCAAAATCCTGGATCAGCTCCTGAATTTGAAGCCGTGAATAAGTTGCACCCTCTTCGCGTCCATTATATATTGGCCTTGAGACGTACATAAATAACATTGGGTGCTGCTTTAGTATATCTCCTACGGATACATGTTCTAGTCAGCGGGGAAACCAAGTTGAAACCTTCAAAAGCTATGTAATTGAGGTTTTTGTATTTGGGGGCATCCGTAGGACCTCTATTCAACGATTCTGAAAGAAAATAAAAATAAGCATTGTAGTTTTTTTTTATTTGCGTTCTTCCAATATGGCTGCCAATCACGATGACCAAATTTTCGTCTCTGAATTTTCCAAAACCAATTTATGTTTGTAAGTTGCATGTAAATTTTCCTGTCAATTTTTAGTTTAAAATTAAAAACCTTCTTCAGTTCCCTTGCTCGACTCCGGTTCTGTTTATTAGTATTATTATTATTTTATTATCATTATCATTATTATTATCATTATTATTATTATTATTATTATCATCATTATCTTGATTAATATTATCATTATCATTATCATCATTATTATTATCATTATTATTATCATCATCATCATCATCATCATCATCATCGTCATTATTATTATCTTTATTATTATTATTATTATTATTATTATTATTATTATTATTATTATAATAATAATAAAAAAACTGTCCTCCATAAACGTCACCGAAACTATCAAGATAGATTTCTACATTTTTTGACCCGGTCTAGCTGAATCAAAACTAATCCAACTCATTCATCGCCACATCATTTCAGACAGCAAGCATTTTGTGCGCACATGAATTGACTTGGTGCACCGGTTGCAAAACGCATGTCTGCGCCCGCACCGCGCTCGCACGCACACAGCGTGGAAAGTCGGGGGGGTAGGGGGTGGGGGTGAGACAACTTATAACATCAGCTAACCTTACCTGTTGGCACGAGTGCAACTGAATGTCTTAGCAGGTAGAAGAGCCGACGCGTCAGACGTTAGACTGTCGAACAGGTGCGGCAGACGTTTCGTTAAAGTGGCTCTCAACTTTCCTTCCGATTATCCGATGCGCTTGTTAGAAAAAAAAAAGACAAAAAAAAAAGAAAAAGTGAAGAGATAGTAGACACTTGAGTTGTTGAAAAAAAAAAAAAAGCTTTATTTTTATTCTTTCCCACGTGAAACCCAGGAGGACCAAAAAAAAAAAAAAAAAAAACCCGACTAAAATCTATTAGCAAATATCGGTAGCCCAGTTTTATGCATCGATGCACATTAGTTTGAATATCTGCATTGCCCTCGTGCTCTTTAGATCTCAGGGTGCCGATTTGCCCTTCTATCACATCCTAAGATATACACGCACACACACATACATGTGCGCTCGCGTGCGCATATATATATATATATATATATATATATATATATATATATATATATATATATATATATATATATATATGGAAGCATACTTGCTTACTTCCATACATTTGTATATATACAGAGCAGAAACATAATCGTGTTTGTGTAGCAAATCCATCATTTCATCATGTATATATATATATATATATACATTTATACATATATATATACATATATATATATATATATATATATATGATGGTATACTTGCTTATTCTCTTTATATGTACACATATACATATATATGATGAAATGATAGATTCACTACACTAACACATTTATGTTTCTGTCCTATTTGAGCTTCTTCAGACGAATGATTCAATTCATTTTGGATCCTTATTAAGGATGTTAAGGGTATTGAATCATTGATTTGTTTGTGATATATATATATATATATATATATATATATATATATATAAGCATATATATATATATATGTCAACACACCCATATATATATGTAAACACATACATATACATGTATATATATATATATATATATATATATGTAAACACATACATATGCATTAAACACACACACACATGCACACACACACACACATATACATATATATATATACATATGTAGAGAGAGAGAGAGAGCTGTACTTTGAAAAGTTGAGACAGAGTCGGAGTGTATTGTGCATATGGCGTTGTTTATTTACACTTAATAATTCTAAACATGTTTCGAAGCGAAAAATTTCCATCTTCAGTGGAAAGGTCTGACATCTTCAGCGTTGGTAGAGTAGTTGATGGTCATGTAGAATCAGTAAAATGAAACATTTCATTCCAATTTCACCCTGCTGTAGTGGGTCAGCGACCTGAATTGATAGCGATGGCTGTCATGAGAATTTGTTGAGGGCTCTTGTGAGGAAGGGGTCATCGAGGGACCAGGTCTCCAAGAGACTGGTTGCCATGAAGACATTACAGATGGGGAGAGAAAATGCGTAATAGAATAAGGGGGTTAAATCGGAAAGGGTTGATGATCAAGAATCTTAGTTTTAAAGAACCATTTAGGATAATATAGTGGGTAGTTTCATAATGAGGAAGTATAACAGTGTTAGAGGTTGTTACATTTTTGTAGAAGCAGTCGGTTTGAGTTAGTTTTAATCTTCCATTCTTTTGGAAATTTTTTTTAATCTTTTTCAAAATTCCTTTATTTACATATATATATATATATATATATATATATATATATATATATATATACTAGCCTGATCTGTACACTTGAAAAACGATGGGGTTATTTATGTACGGATCGGCACAAAAGAGCCCAAAGTTATTTCATCCGGTAATTCATTTTCTATAATTCAAGTATCCTAATTTTAAGTTTGTTTGTTTTTTTTTCCTTCAAGTCTCGGCTCATCTCGAGTTTTAACGTGTGATCAGACAGGAATTCGTAAGAGTTTTTATGACGTAATTTTCCTTGTTGTGTCATACTACAAAGATGAATTAACCAATCTGAGCATCCCATTCGAGCCCAAACAGACAGAGAAGAAATTTGCGTATATGCTCATTACATGTGCAAACATACATTGATGCGCAACTTGCATCATATGATATATAAAAGTATGTATATATCTATTAAAAGAGTAAACATTTATAATACCATATACGTCATTGAACATTACTTTTATCTTTGTTTTATTCATCTTTAATCCTCTTTTTTACTTTCTGTGTTTAGATCACATAACACGTTTTGCAGATTCTCCGCAGTTTTTCTTCTTTACAATCAATGCATGATATTAGCTACGGTGTACGGGGTCAAAACCTGGAAACTAACAAAATCACTTGTAAACAAACTAAAAGTAGCTCTGAGTTCAATGGAAAGAGCAATGGCGGGAATAACTCTTAGAGGCAGAAAAAGATTGACACGGATCCGAGAGAATACCATGACGACGGATATCACACAGGTAATTAAGCAATAAAAAACGGAGATGGACAGGACACATAGCGAGAACAAGGGTCAACAGATGATGCAAAGGGCTAACCAATCGGAGCCCGTAGAACAGCAAACGCAGGAGGAAAGGACCAGACACCAAGATGAAGAGACAAGATAGAAAAGTTTGCTGATAAGGGATGGTAAAAATTAGCACAATCACGCTCGCCATGGAAGGAGACAGGAACGACCTTTGTCCAGGTGCAGACTGATGATGATGGTGATGATGATCATGATGATGATCATGATGATGACGACGACCCCGATTAGCACTGTTTCATTTAGCCGTGCAATTTAAGAACGTATGTAGAGCGCTAACCAAGTTATCACTGTAGTTAGTTTTTGTAAACTGTTCTCAGACTATTAACCTCGTGTTATTATTGTTTATTCTTAATCTTATCCGCTCCGACGCAGAAATATTCCAAACTAAGCACAGACTGCGAGTAATAACATCATCGCATTCCTGTTTAAGCATCTGGTGGCCTCTGTGTGGGTTTGTATGTTTGTGTGTCAGGTTAAACGTCTTGGAAGAAAAGAGAGAGAGAGAGAGATAGAAGAAAAAAAAATAACGGGACCAGCAGAGACACCGGCAGCCGAGAGTTCTCATCTCAAGTGCACCTATCAAGAAGAAATGTCTTCACTAAATCACCAACTATAAAAATTGTTGTAGACTTGAAAGACCATTGCTAGTGTACCGGCACTCAGCCGGATATCTATAGAAAAAAAAGAATCATATTTTTATTCATTTTGGTAGATGGAGTATCATGAATCATCATTATTATTTCTGGCTACTATTTACCTTCATCTTAATCGTTGTTGCTTTTTATCGCAACTTAACTCAGATAAAAAGCGACAACAATTCATCGTCATCATCATTTCATCATCAGTCTTTTAGCGTCCGTCGTTGGACATAGACCTTCCCCAGGATTTGCCACACTTCTCTATCATGGGCGTCACGGAGCCAGTACTTCCTGAACTTGTCTAGCTCGTCTCTCCATCTAACATTTTGCCGGCCTCGGTTGCGCATGTGGTCTCGGGGAATCCATGTTGTAAGTCGTGATGTCCATCGATTGTCAGCCATTCTTGCAACATGGCCAGCCCACCGCCATTTGAGATTTTTTATGGATTCTATGATGTCTCTAACTCTTGTCTTTTCCCGGATGTGCTGTGCTGTTTTGTGGTCTCTCCATGTGAGGCCCAGCAACAATTAAGACGGAGGTAAATAGTAGCAAAAATTAGTATCAATGGTCTACAAAATCTGCCCTGATATAGCCAAGACTTTGGCGTAAAATATACATACACCCAATTTTCATTATTGTCAAACTCAAGTCCAAAGCTGGAGTTAACTTTAATTTTTTTTTCTACTATAAATGACAAAAATGATGAGAGCGATACTCACCAAATTTGGTGTCGTAAACATTAACATCCCTCTACCGGATCGGTGATAGGGAGTATGCTCTCGGTGAGACTTGAACTCACGTCCTTCAAAGCCGAATTACCTTTCAGGTTAATGCCCAACGGGTCTTACTCTATTGACCATCGGAATGAAGATGCAAAAGATCTGAAAAATAAAGATGGAGGCAAATAGTAACTAAAAGGAATGAATGATAATGATGGTTTATAATCAGTGATCACTATCAGTAACTAAACAACGGTATAAAATTTCCTTTCGATTGATATTGATATACAATATTCAGGTAATTTCGGGGGAGGGATCGGGGGCGGCGTACCCCTATCTTAAATGTACTCAATGAGAGCAGCCAGCATATGAGAAATTGTACCCTTGATTTTCTAACTGTCCATGTAACCTAGAAACATGTCTGAAAGATTTATGAGTCAACTTTGAAATTCCTACGGATTCTTACAACAGGGTTTATAGTATTAATACTAAATAAAGACTGCGGATTATTTCTTTCTTTCATTGATGATTATTCATTAGTAATTTTTTCATCTCAATTTTGATTGCTTTTCATCGTAACCCAGACTCAGTCAACGGCCATCAGTGAAAAGTGTCGATTGGGCATAAAGAATCAGCTCCAAGCAAGATTTGAACTTTTCGATAAGTGTTTTGTTTCATTCAAATTCTAATTACTTGATAACACTAAAAAAAAATCGTTACAGCATTTTATTAATTTCCCTCCTCATGTACAGAGACTTTAAAACAATATCGTAACATACTGTCTGTAGTTTCGAAAAGTATCAATAACATCCAATGAGTTCTTTGGGTGATCGAGCCCATTCTCATTGTTTGTGCTTCGGCCGATTCATTCTGCAGCCAATTCTTTTCACTACCATCACATTTGTCTGTTACACCTTAGGAAGGCTGAAAAACTATTTGTCCTTTAAACTCTTTGAATATCTTAATAAACATATGTTACAAAGAAACTGGCTCTGATATATGGTTGTGTGGTCGTGTGTTCCAACGCTCCTGGCCATGCCGTTTTGTCTACAGACTTGAAAATTAGCATCAGTACCCCAACAGCCACCTTCTTTTTTTAAGCCTTATTTTAACGGGTTTATTAATAACATCTAGATTCCCCAGAATTTAGATATTTTTGGATGTTCTTTTACTCTATCTCACATGTTTTTCAGTGGCAAACGCCAGTAATGTCATAAATAGAATTTATTCTGATCATGATTTTTCTTCAATGGAATTTCTCATGATTTCAAATTTTGACGCTACGGTCGTTCAATTATCGACTGTGATGGCGAGTCGACGTTAGTAGTAGTTGTTGTCAATATAGTGGGGTGGAGGGTGCCTTTCAGCTCTGTTAGACGGTCCGTCAAAGAGAAAGTTTGCTAAAAAATACCAACCGCTTGGCAGTCTCCTTTGCCGTCTCGGCCCGCCGAGCTACGGTCGAGGGGTGCCAAGTCTAAAGAGTGGAATCAGCATGAACGAGAGGCTATCTGCAACTTTTCAAACCGATTTTTCTTCGCTAACCCCAACCCACCCGACGTCGACCTCCTTTTTCTTGACATTCTCTTCGTTGTCTGGCCTCATCTCCAACGTTCCGACATTTTTTTTTTCATCTATTCAATCTATTCTCTTTGAAAATTATTTACAAACACCTTTGTTGTTTTTGTTTTGTTTTTTTCCATTTTACTTTTCAAGAGAAAGTAACTCTGGAATGCCTATCGTCTTGTTTAAGAAGCATCGTTCTTATCTTTCTGTCCAATGCGTGCAGGTGTCTTTTCTTCTTCTTTGTTTTTTGGGTTTTTTTCCTTCTTTTGTTTTTTTGTTGTTTTTTTTCAAAGACGGCCCCGGTATGAATTCAGTGGTGAGCAATTAATTTCTTCCTGCCAAGAATACTGCGCCGATGTTTGGCGACATGGTTAGTGTTGCGTAGAATACACGTCACAAGAGCTACGGACCAATCAGCAAGGCGAACGATGAAATAGCGCTTAATCGCCGAAAAGGTGAAAGGATAACAGTTTATTTAGTCTGCGGAGGTACGGATTGGCCCAGCGGTTAACGGCAAGAAAAATGATCTCAATGAACCGGGTTCAAATGAGATAGACAGATAGATAGATAGATAGATGGATAGGCAGACAGACAGATATGAACAGACATAGATACATTCATACATAGATATGAACAGATAGATAGATAGATTGATAGATAGGTGAGATATGTTGAGCCCAGGTGGGACTACCGAAGCCGTGGCCGGCGTAAGGGCACCACCAGACTAACTATTTAAGATCATCTTGCGACAACGTTGGTGTTACGTAGGAATGACGTCACAAAACCCACTGACCAATCAGCAGAGTAGACAATGGCTGGGAGCTTGTGTGCTCCTGAGAGGAAAAAGAATAAAAGTTATTGCTTATTTACTCTGACTACACAAATTGCCATAGAGATAATTACTTCTCAAAATACATATCAGTTTTGTATTTATCTATCTATGTCTCTTCCTGTCAATGCATTTATCTATCTCGGTCTGCTCATACCTATATCACTGCTTTACTACATGCAAATATCTATCACAAGTTTTTTTGGGGGGTGGGGGGTTGTACGTTTATACAGAAATATAACAAAAGTATTCGGATGCCCAGAAAATAATTTTTTTTTTTTTTATTAGAATAGAAGTTTCCAACAAAAAAAACTACAGCGATGGAAAACATGTCTGGTCGTCAAAGTTGGTTCCATATTAGTAAATGTAGTTTGGTTACCCTATAACAAGCAGTTTGGTTGGCCTATAATAATATCAGTTGAGTATTCACTTTGGAAAAATCACTGTTCATGAAGTCAATAAATTCTCGATAAACTTCTGAAGATTCTTGGTTTTGAGATCGTTCATCGTCCCGATAGTCGTCAATATTTGAAAGAAGCCCTGAAAGCCTGATCATACATGTACGAATTCTTTAGCTCTTTCCCTTGCACCGAAAAAGTAGATCTAGCTCCCAAAGAGCTAAATCTGTAAATTTTATTTTAACATGCCAGCCCGTCAGTAAGTCAGGCCGTGATGTCCATCGATGTTTGAGATGCCCGCGCATCTGAAAATGAAAGTAGATGGTTTGGACATCGAGATTACTCTCATAAGAACTAATGTTGAAGCGTACGAACAGGAACCAATTTTGGGCCAGTTGCTCAGTTGACGTTTAATGCAGTCCCAGTAGTTCTTCAACTAAGTTTGAACTCAAAAGGGAAAAATCACACGAAAGTCCTTCACGTTTATGTTGTTTATGGGTTAATAAGTCCAACCTGAAAGAAGAAGAGAATAAGAATCTTCTGATAACTTGTATTCAACGGACGGAAAGATTATAAAGGTTTTCTACACAAGACGCAAGGCATTCCAGTGCTATCTCCTCTGAGGGGCACAAGAGGAAAGTGTGAAAGGTGTTTGTAAACAAATTTCAAAGAAAATTAATTGAATAGATGAAAAAGATGTCGGGACATTGAAGATGAGGGGCAGACAGAGGAGAAAATGTTAGATGAGAAAAAGCGAAGAAAATCGGTTTGAAAAGTTGCAGATAACGTCTCGTTCTGATGATAGTGGCTTTCGAACTATAAGCCAAACAGACGGGTAGAATTGAGTTACAAAGCAAGATCCCCGTTTCTCAGTGCATACTCCATTTTGAAGTGTGTGTAGGAAGATTGCAGTGGTAATTGCGTAACTTTTTGCATGCAGTATGTGTCACGATAAAAACAACAGTTACCTTTATAGAGGAGTGGTTAAGCGATCGAGTCTTATAGACCATTGCTACTGTAATCAGTTCGATCCTCACTTGGTGGCCCATATTTAAGGTCTTTATGCCAAGTTTAATATATATATATATATATATATATATATTATTGTGTCATCCATAGACAGCTGTTTCGATGTATTACATCCCTTCAGTGTGGCTATAGACTTTCCATTAACCCATCCAGTACTGCGAGGCAGAATTGAAACCTCTACTCCGGAACCGCAGGCCGATATCCTACCTCTGGACGTAAGGCTGAATTTAAGTGATATAAATCCACCAGAGTGCTCCATTCCTATGGAAGAGCATTGCATAAGCTTACAATGGATGAGTTACCTCACTTAAAGAGTGCTCAACCCTGAATAGAGATACATATCAATAAAACATTTTAAAAGTCTCTGAATATATTCTCAACATAAAATAGATTATCATAATTTATCTGAAATTTTTATAATTACTGTAACATCAATATTACCACATTTATCAACAATATGATACCGTCGTTACCCGCTGGTATTAGAGGTGGGTGGCCGATCACAATAAATAGATGCGTCCAAGTTCTTTTTTTTTTAATTTTTAATAAACGTGTATAGTTTTATTATCATCTTCATTGTTTCTATACAATTTTCAATTTGGGCGATCAAATAACAACACGATCGGAAATAAAGAGTAAGTCTTCGGAGATAATCGAACACACACCGTCATTACGGAATTTGAGTCCAGTTGAAGCCCACTTGCCTTTCACAATTAGCCATGAAGACTTTTCAGAGTTTGACAGAAGCTGTTTTATAATTTTGAACTAACTTGTTTCAACCAACTTACAGTGCCATGTTTTCGTTGTGCACGTAAGAAAACTTGTTCGTCTTATTTAAACAATCTTCATTATTACTGTTGGATGAACAATTATAACACATTATCTTAGTCAAATCTATCTGGTTTTACCTCCATCTTGAATTTAGTTTAAGATGAAGGTAAAAACTGAGCAAATTTGATAGGATGAATCTATATACGTACTTACGTATGTACATACATACACAGAAATTGAAATATCTGTGATTTTTTCCACATGTAATATCATCCAGAATTTTGAAAAAAATGGTTTGTATACATTTCATAGACTAAAATGTTGTTTATATATATATATATATATATATATATATATATATATATATATATATATTCAGCAGGAGGCCTCCAGCAGCCCTGACAACAAAACTCACCCACAATGCATAGCTCCTCGCAGTGGACTCTGGTTCCACATGGTACATTTTAATACACACTCACACAGCACACACCACTGATGATGAGAAGAATCCTGAAACATGTATGGACCATTTACTTAAAAGGATTAATAAACCTTACCACCAAACACTTCACTCCCGAGTCTGTCCCACTCTCTACAGTACACATTATATATATATATATATATATATATATATATATATATATTAAGGAAAGCTCTCTGTTCTGCGACAGAATTGTCTTAATGCCTGTTGCATCCATTAAAACGCAGACTTTTTTTTAGTAACGAAAGCAAGACGTTAATTTATTTCGAACGAAGAAGAGGCCACTTAAGATCGGTACGTGAACCGATTCGGAAATAGCTTGCAGAAAAGAAAGCAACAGAGAAAAAGTACAAGTCTGGTTAGTCACTCAAAAGAAAACATCGCGTGACCAACATCTTTTGGCAGCATACCTTGTTGGGGTGATCAACTAAAAATGTAAAGAAGGGGTGATCAATGGATAAGTTACCTCTCTCACCTTTTTTTCAAAATTTTCAACAAAAAAAAAACAAGCTTGAGCGCTGTTGGATGCAAACTAAGTGACAATTTAGCATAAACTTACTTTGCAAATTGAAGTCTCCTCTAAAAATACATTAATGGCGGAATTTTTAGATGACATAAAACTGTTTTTTTCATGAAATGAAAGGGAATAAATGTTTAAATTTTCAGCCCTCTAGTTCTATTGGTGTAGCCTGTGCGCGTGATACATACATACGTAGCCAGCTGCACCGACTTGAAAACAGAAGAAACAATGGAACAGAGGGATAAAAAAAATGTAACCATCATCCCACCCTAAACACCTAAACGACATGGTGAGTAGAAAATACGATATAAGAACACTCAGAGGTTTTGACGTTTATGACTTGACCTTAGAGAGATGGAACTATTGCATTTCACTTTGTACTTCTGGAAACGGAAAATAATACGGAAATATCATCATAATTCATCATCATATGTCTTCTTCGGACATAGACTTTCTCCGAGATTCGCCAAACCTCTCGATCATGGGCGGTAGGGCGCTAATATCTCTGGAACCTCTCTAGGTCGTCATGTCATCTTATTTTTTCTGCCGGCAACAATTGTGCATATCTCTGGGGGTCCACACTGAGAGTTAGATGGAATAATGGTAGTCCGTTATTTATTCAACATAGCCTACCCATTGCTATTTAAGCTTTCTGATCGATTTTATGATATGATGTTTAGCACGATTCTCCGCTGTGTACGTCGTATGATTTTTAGTTTGAGAACCTGTTTTGGTTTAGGTTCCATGCTTCAGCTCCATAGGTGACTATCGGGGGGACATAGTGGTTGTAATTTCAAATTAATCGCTCAGCACTATTTGTTCTTGTTTACAGCCATACGTCGACATGACGTTCGGATAGTATGGATGCACATCGATCTGGGCGTAAGTCGATCATAAAAAGGTTTGGAAAGTGACGCGTTGTGTAGTTTGTGGGAGAAAAGGATTCAGCGTATTGTCTAGTTTTGGAGCTGTTTCATGTTTTTCACTTTCCGGAGAGAAAGGAGCAAAATGTCATCCACTACGTTTTTATTTTTGTTTGTTTTC
>OY735217.1:55572525-55617525 GCA_963457665.1 Thysanoteuthis rhombus
GAATATGTAGGGAAAACCTCTCTCCTTCGGAATAGGATCACGGTACACAGGCTGCAAATAGAAGCAAAGTCAGCTCTTATATTGATAAATGTTCCCCTCGAGAATCAAAATTTGATTTTCCCTTTCTACAAAATGAACACTGATAATGTTATACGAAGAAGAACAGAAACAACTTTCGTTAATACTTTAAGACCCGAATTAAATTCCAACTAATCAATTAATATGGAGTTGGAACCTCAAATCGAATTTTCTTGGAAAACATAACTCCCTGCCCTTTTTTTTTCAAAATCCCAAAGTTGACCTCCACTCCCCGAACATTCCATGGATCTCTCTACAAACCTTTCTTTACAACTACACCGTTTCACACTTCACTGTCTTTACACACATACCTAAACATACCATGGTCCACAGTTGCCAATATATAGTCTCTCATACGGATTCATATTATCACCTACTACATAAACTGACAACCATACCCAAACACACTACTAGTATAGCTGTAAGCACACACACAACCATTGGTACTCCACCCCTTTACCTCTCTCCCCAAAGGGGGTTCTAGCATCATCCCCACATCTTTCTCAAAACACTCAACTGGAATTTCATGGCATCCATGGAAACAGAATCATATCTACCTTCAGAAAACTAACACAGGACCGGTCAAGGCTTATTAAAAAATATTGTACTTTATCTATCCATCAATCTATCTCTCTAGCAATCTATCTATTTCTCCCTCTCTCTCTCTCTCTCCATATATATATATATATATATATATATATATATATATATATATATATACATAACAGAAACCACCAAAGCTGTCACTAATGTATACATATATAACAGAAACTGTAAACCAAAGCTGTTACAATATATATATATATATATATATATATATATATATATATATATATATATATATATATATATATATATATATATATATGCCAAACAGACTCACCTAAAAACAGAAAAAAAAACTGTGTTAACAGTTTTCGTGACAGCTTTGGTTGGCGGTTTCTGAAAGATAGATGGACATAAACAGATTGAGAGAGACGGATAGATATGAACAGATTGAAATAGATGGATAGATATATAGATAGATAGATAGATAGATAGATAGATAGATAGATAGATAGATAGATAGATAGATATGAACAAATAGATATGAATTGACAGATAGATAGATAGATAGATATGAACAGATTGAAATAGATGGATAGATAGATAGATAGATAGATAGATAGATAGATAGATAGATACAGACTGAGATAGATAGATATGAACAAATAGATATGAATTGACAGATAGATAGATAGATAGATAGATAGATAGATAGATAGATAGATATGAACAGACGGAAATAGATGAATAGATATGAACACACGGAGATCGATAGATAAAAAGAGATAGGTATTAAAAGACGGAAATAGATAGATGGATATGAACACACTGAAATAGATGATGAACAGACTGAAATAGATATGGACAGACTGAGATAGATAGATAGATAGATAGATAGATAGATAGATAGATAGAATTGCCGTTCTTGATTTCTGCCCATTCCATCCAATGAAAAGGCAGCAAATGACCAACAGAGATTCTTCTTCATCATTATTTCACGTCAATTTGACTCCTAATGAGTTCATAGAATGCACGTGTCGTTCATTTGATTGGGGATTCCAAATTAATCCCTCATCAGCGGATGTTTTCTAATTTACTAGTTTATTGGTTTACTTGTTAACTAATGGCCATACGCTGATGGTCTGAAAAGTTGTGGGGAAAAGCAAGATGAAAGAAATAGTAGTAAAAAAATGATATATTCAATGCAGATGACTGAAATTTCCGTCCAGGTAGTTCTTAGGCTGATTCAAAAATATTTTTCATTTTATTGTAACTAATGGCAACTATTGGTCAAGGCCTTTATCTTGGGATCGACTACTTACAATTGATAACTTACAATAGACAGGGGCTTTTATCTTGCAACGGATAACCATTACACTTGTCTCCTTCTGCAGTTAATGGACCAAGGCTCTCACGTAAAACTCTGCGGCATTCGAGTTTCAGCCGATGCCGTTGACGTTCACTCTGCACAGATCCCCTCGGGAAAGGTATGAATCCATCTCTTTCCCATCCTTCGGTTATAAGTAAATAGCAACGCAAGCGGAGCGCTTAGTCCAATTAAGTGAAGGTTACTCTGACAGGAAAAAAAACTATTGCTCGGCAGTTGCTATAGTTGGTCCCAAGCCCGGTTGATATTGGTAAAAACCCACAATTGTTATCGGAATAATAAATATATATCTAATGAACAAATCCAATATGGAGACAAACATTTCCCAGTGTGCCTTGTTACAAGAGAAGATCTATTTTATATATATATATATATATATATATATATATATATATATATATATATATATATATATATATATATATCCTGTGAGTATGGCTGGTCTACCCCTAGCTGGTGGGAGGAGGAAGAATGTGTTTTTCCTTTATGTCTTTTGTTTTGTTTTGTTCTTCAGATTCATCTGTTTTGGGGTTTAGTGGAATATTCCAATCAAACTTTATGTACATTTAGAAATATTATAGCCTTACTCTTGCCTACGGTTTTGATAGATGTTAGACAGAATTAAAGATTAGGGGAAACAGCTGAATGAATGAACAATGAGAAAAATAGAGAGAAAAATGTAGAGAAAAATGAGGCAACTTCAGGTCTACTTATCTGGTTCCATTTCATCTTGCATCGGCTTGCAGGGAGGATTCTTATAACAGTCGAAAAAACACAGGCTTTTCGAAAATCGTCGACACATCCTATAGTTATAACGTAATTGAAAAAAATTTTAAATATGTTTTTAAGTCTTCCCTTGTTCCTGTCAGAAAAAGAGGCCCTCTAAAAAAAGAAAAAACGAATATTCATTAATTGTGATGTAGAATTGGAATGGCTATTTCCATCGGCAAAATAATCTATCATTACGCCATATCGTTCAAGCTTAGGGGCGTTGACAAATTCACAGTAAACATATGGATTGAAAGTGTGATAGTTATAGCCATTCAGTGTAAACATCTTCAACGTAAAAAACAAATTAAGGAAATCTAACTACAGAACTAGTAATGATAAAAAAATCATAAAAATAAAATATCTTACTTATATCAAATGAAAAAGAATAAATGTTTGTTTTTCAAGTCAATTTATTATTATCACTTGGGATTATTTGGGGTCTTCATCTTTAATTTTATATTTGGATATTTGAAAAAAATTGCTTAGCTCGAGCAGGAAGCGGGGCCGATACCCCTAGATTTACACCTGCATATACGCTGCGCAAAATACTCAGATATTGGCCATGACCCTATGCCTGACTAGGTTTATCTCAATAAATATCTGAAGAACACCCAACTGTCTCTACACACCCAGACAGACACACAAAAACCAGAAGGAACAGATTGTTTGACGGGGAAAAGTCGGGAAAACATCTGTGTTTAGTAAAAAAAACCTATTCGTTTTGACCTTCTAAATGCGGGTTGAAGGTAGAAACTGGCTTCGGGAAGAATAGCATGGACAGAAACGTGAACACAGGTTGAAAAAGGTCGATCAACAGAGGAAAGGCTATATATATAAATATATATATATATATATATATATATATATATATATATATATATATATATATATATATATATATATATTTATATATATATATATATATATATATATATATATATATATTTATATATATATATATATATATATATATATATATTCTTACAGCACGCACGAACATTCCAGATTGCCGTTATAACGGGCGGATTTTATACGAAACTATCTACTACGTGTGAAGAAATCTCTGTCTGTGTGCGTGTATGCACTGCGATTACTCGACAAATAACAATTGTCCGTAGTTGACATTTGACAGATAGTCAGCACACATGGCGTTGCAGTATCGAGTTTAGAGGTTCTTTTGATCAGCGGTTCTCGAGAAATCTAATCAAGATGAATCAATAAAAATGATAGATTATAGATTCTAACCAAATTAATAGATTTGAAAATAGATATCATCATAACCATTGTCATCATCAGTCTTTTATCGTCCATAATCAGACCTTCCCAGGGATTTGCCACACTTTTCTATCATGGGCGTCGCGGAGCCAATACTTTCTGAACTTGTCTAGTTCGTCTATCCATCTTATATTCGGCCGGCTTCGGTTTTGTATGTGATCTCTGGGGACCTGTGTTCTGAGTCATGATGTCCATCGGTAGTCAGCCATTATTGCAACATGACCAGCCCATTGCCATTTGAGTTTTCAAATAGATTTTATGATGGCTCGGACTTTTTTCTTTTTGTTCTTTTTCAATACATTGTGCCGTCTCGTGATTCCTCCATGAGGTTAAGCCTGATTTTCTCATGTGCGTGTTGCATGGTTTTTTAGTTTAAGGAACAGTCTCTTGGCCAGGTTCCATTTTTCAGCTCCATAGGTGACTATCGGGAGGATGCATCGGTTGCACTGCCGAAGGCTTGTCATTCTACAGTGATCCTTTGTTTGGTGTCTCGTTCTTTTGAGTTGCTAATAAAATAAATGAAGCAAAAATTAATTGTGATGAGCATTATGACAACTTTGGTGGTATGTAATTATTTGCTTGTTTAACTTATCGGTAAATTCTCAGAAAATACATTGAACAGGCAAAAATTTAAGGCAAAAATTTAGGAATAGTATATATCATGAAAAGCTGATGTGTGGAATTAATTTATCTTGAATTTTTCAATTTCGTGTTTGAATAAATCGATGACATCCACCCTAATAATAACTGTCCCCCACCAAAAGAAATAACAAAATAGGTAGATAGATAGATAGATAGATAGATAAATAGATAGATAGATAGAAATGAGATATTGAAAATTGATATCTGTGATTGCTTAATAGCAAAATAGAACAATACCAGGCATGAAAAATAAATCCATTCAGGGAAGGAATGTATGGAACCCCCAGCCCCCGATATGTTAGAGGTGATTTCGAAGACTAGTTCCCTGAAAACCTTACCCACAGAAAATGTTCATGGGGCTGTGCTGTATGGTTTTGATTTTTTTTGTATTAGGTTGTCACATAGAAACGGACGGACTTTGGCTTAAAGCCAATGCCCTGAAAACTGGATGCCGATGCTACAAACTTATCTCTGACAAAAGTCCCATCAGAATGTTAAAAAAAAGTACTTTTAGAACGTGTGTGTCATTATTGGGTGCCGTTAGAACGAGTGTCATTTCCAGAACAGTGTATAATGTATATATATATATATATATATATATATATATATATATATATATATATATATACGCGCGTGCTCGTTTGCATGTCTTCGTGACATTTGGAAGTGTTTATAGAAAAACATTTTCACATTCTGAACCCAGGGCTGAGTATTTAGAATCCCTGCCACACAGACACTGCAATGATTCCATCCTTGAAAGAAAACTTGGTGAGCCCCTGACTTCAGCGGGATTTTTTTTAATTCTTGAACAACTCTATACTTCAGCGACCTTCAGATGAGGGAGAACCACAATATTAATCTGAACTTCATTGTTTTTGGCTTGCTGCTTAGTCACTGTTTTTGTATCTTGCCAAAAGGATAACCCCTTCTTTTTAGCGGAGTGGGGGTAGAATGCTTCACGTGTCAGCTTATCCGCTGGTATATACTGTGATTATCGTGAGGTTGGCAATGGCCGAACACTTAATGGAATAGAGAATGGGATCGGCTTGCCGAGTTTCAACACCGGCTGAGATTGTGTACACTTCGTTCTAATACCCATGGGAAAGGCATTGGTTCATCTCGTCTTCCCCTACCCTATGAGTAAATAGTAAGGAAATTTAATTCAAAAACAAACCTGAGGAGTCAGGTCATCTCGCCCAGGACATACCCAAGATGAACTCATCTGTGTTGCCCGAAAATATTATTTTAAATAATCAATAATCTAACTGTTTCAGTAACGTATGGTTAACCCATGGGTTAACTCCAGAAATAAACAATAATTACAAATAGTGAGTTGTACTTGATAATTGTCCCAAAACACAAGAGTTATGGTGCTGGTAGTTGAAACATGGAACCTAACCAAGAGACAGACTTGCAAACTGAGAAGCATGCAACTTGCCCATGAGAGAATCGTGCTCAACCTCACATGGTGGGATCACACGACAGCACAGTATATCTATAAGAAAACAGGAGTCAGTGACATCATAGATTCTCTTAGAAAACTCAAATAGTAATGGGCAGGCCATGTTGCAAGAATGACGGACAGCCGATGGACATCACGACTCGCAATATGGATCCCCAGGGATCGCATGTGAAACCAAGGCCGACAAAATACAAGATGGAGAGATGAACTAGACGAATTTAGAAAATACTGGTTCAGTGACGCCCACGATAGAGAAGTGTGATGAATCCTGGAGAAGGTCTATGTCCAAAGACGGACGTTAGAAGACTGATGATGAGTTTGGAGAGAAGCTGGAAAATGCTGCCTTTGAATGAAAAGGTACAAAAGTTCTAGGCTTAATCGGAAAACAAATAAGCAAGGATCAAACTCCTTTGCTTTGTTAAAATCTAAAAGGTAAACAAAACAGAATTCGTTTCTCCATACAATATTATTCTAAAACTGCTTATCCTATATCAACTCCTTTATACGTTTGAAATTCAATGTTTACAAAAAGACACATTTTTAACTTCTTAAACAAAATATTTCAAGCTTCACGGTTTTGAAATTAATCAACTTTGTTTTAAATCTATCAGTTTTCTTACATAGGAATGGATATGCAACAATTAATTTGTTCTCCTTTGTTTGATGGAATAAAAAAATATTCCATTTTTATTCATTGTATCGAAGAAAGCTGACATTGCCATTCTTGTTGTTTTTTGACTTGTCATCAGTTTTTGTAGGACGTGGCTTCGTTACGATACGAAAACAAAGTCAACTCCAGAGAACGCTTAAATCACAAAGATCTACAGTCATAACGAATTTTCCGTCACTTAACTTTCATATCTGTATATTAGAGACCGTCAAGCAAACCTGTCACCAAAACTATCAATATACGCAAGTTTCATCAGTTTTCAAGTTGGTCTGGCTAGCTTGCTAGTTTTCTGATAATGCATGTATCACGCGTACAAGCCGCACCAATGGAGCTAGAAGGCTGAAAATTTAAGCATTTAATTCTCATTATATCTAAAAAAAAAAATATTTGTTTTTTTTTTTCCTAAAATTTACACCCTAAACTGTTTTTTTTAGTATTTGATTGAATTTATGATGTAATTTTATGCTCAACTGATTCCATAGTTCATGTCCGGTAACATTCACACTTGTTTTTAGTTTTTCTTAAATTCAGACTTCTTAAGTGATTTTGCCCAACGAAATGTGTGAGAAGGAACTTATTCATTGATCACCTTTTTTTCCAGAATTTTAATTGTTCATCCCCAACACAGCATGCTGCCAATAGACTGAGGTCACATGACGGTTTCTATCGAGTGACTAATCAGACCTGTTGAAAAAATATTCTGTTATATTATTTATGATAGATAGTCTCTTAATATGTCTTACTTAAAAATCAAACTTATTCATAAGATATGTATAGGATTGAAAATAGTGCACATAAGGTTTGGTGCTGTCTGCAGTTTAGGGGGTCATAGAACATCCCCCATCTGGGATCTACTGTGTATTGAAGGTTGATTTTACACACAACTGTAATAGAAGCTTGGTTTACTGTTTCCCTGATCCTCATAATGGCATATATATATTTACACACACACACACACACACACACACACACACACATATATATAAATAAATATATATATATATATCTATATATATATATATACACACACACACACACACATATATATATATATATATATATATATATATATATGTTTGCCTGTGTGTGTATATGTGTGTGTGTATGTGTGTGTGTATCAATAATAATGATATCATTGATTGATAGAATTACAAAAAAGACACCAAGAATTTTTATTGAAATTTGCGACGACATGAAATACCACTAGTATTACCGATGAACACAAAATCTTTTTACTAAATATCTAAGTTATTAAGTATGGAATAATCTCCAACCAGTGTGGCTTTTCCTAACTCATCCCTTATTCAGTCCCTCATGTGGAATACTGATAACCTTCACACAAACACACACACACACACACACACACACACATATATATATATATATATATGTGTGTGTGTGTGTGTGTGTAAAGTACAGGAAGGTTTATCAAGTCTATAGTCACACGGATGTGTTGTAATACAATGGTACTGGGAGGAATATCAAGTCTACAGCCACTCTGAAGGGTTGTAATACAACGGTGCTGGAAGGGACATTGAATCTATAGCCACACTGATGAGTTGTCATACAACGGTACTGGAAGAGATATTGAGTCTATAGCCACACTGAAGAGTTGTAATACAACGAAACTGCTGTTTGTGGATGACACAATTATTAATTATAAATATATATATATATATATATATATATCGCTGGCATTGATATATTCGTCCTCTCTTCTTATAGTTAACATATATCAACTTGTTTTCAGGAAGATGGGTTAGATTTCACGTATGAAATGTTGCACAGAGGAAGTCGCTTGTTAAAACCGCAGATTATGTTATCAAATGGTTATTGGTTTCAAAATCAACCTGTCTCTATCACTTCAAAGAACCTCCTCTATATATCTTTCTTTATTGTTATCGGTCGGATTTTGTTATCTAAATGATCACAATAAGTGGCTTCCACTATACTTCGGTGAAATTAACGGATGGTGATGGGGAGAGAAAAACATTGTGTTAGGGTCCCAACGGAGGGTATAGCTGGGGGTAAGTATGACCAGCCCTCTATCCAGCTCTACACAGAC
Source organism: Thysanoteuthis rhombus (assembly GCA_963457665.1). Taxonomy (NCBI): domain Eukaryota; kingdom Metazoa; phylum Mollusca; class Cephalopoda; order Oegopsida; family Thysanoteuthidae; genus Thysanoteuthis; species Thysanoteuthis major. The sequence goes on from OY735217.1 coordinate 55,581,422, forward strand.
CTTCTTGCTACATTCATCAATTGATATCTACGTTTGTGTGAGTACGCGCACACGTGTGTGTATGTGTGTGCGTATGTGTTCTGTGTGTGTGTTAAATACAACTCGCAGTTAGAGATCACGCAATCAAATAAACATTCTTACGTTTCGCGCACAAGGTCATTTCTTCTTCTTTCTTTCCTAAGCAAGTTGCTTATTTTGATAAAAGAACCGACCTAGCATATAAAACATCTAAATATCACTAGGTCTCAGGGCATACGCACCTTAACATATGATACCACATACGTGTATACGCAAGGAGCGATATTTCAGGGGTGAATCCAGTATCAGAACCCCAGAAGTGAATGTGTGAGTATGTGTGTGCATGAACATACGTGCATGTACGTACGCGTGTGTAAGCGTGTATAGGAGGATTGTCCAAAAAAAAACGAACCTTGAAAACGGCTCAACGATGAGACGTTTTAGAGTGTTCGCTAATGTTATGTTGTGTAGCAGTGATATTAACCTCGTGTATTTTTTTTAACGCAATCTAGGCCTGACTAGATTATCCGGGGAGTTTTCGGAGACTTAAGAATCTACGAAAGTCATGCAACGATTTTCACAGATCACAGAATGTAGTTTCTCAAGGTGATCGTCGTCTGTTGACTAGAAAAAAACAAAAAGAACGCCCTACGCACTACGCACGCGTTCATTCCAGCATTTGTAGATTAAATACTGACTAAGGTGGTTTGATGCATTATGTATACAAGAAGTCACGGTCACACAACAGAACAGTAGTGAATACTCTGAAACATCTCATTGGTGTGCAGTTTTTTTTTGTTTTTTTTTTTTTGTTTTTTTTGTTTTTGTTTTTTTGTTTTTTGGAGAGCCCTTGTATATGGACGTCCGTTGGAAAGGATGCAAACTGGATCAGGCCTTCTTAACAACGGTGAGGGAGTTCAAAAGTTAGAAGCTTATAGTCAATAAACAATAAGGGTAATATACATTTGTTTCATGTAACCCTTTCAAGATAAGAGATGCTTTTACAAATAACGGAATTCTAACGTTTAATCTGACAGAACAGACGGGTGAATTATAAAAACCAAGTCGAAAAACTAATTGATTTTTCCTCCAAGAGAATTTCGAAATACTGAAATAGCTCACCATCTTATAAAAAAAAGAATTGTGCAAATAAGATTCTAAGAATAATTCAGAAAAATTTAGATCCAATGGGATTGGGGGGGGAAATGACATGTATGTGAGGGGATATGCATGAACCGCTAAGCCCCAGAACTAGATTCGATATTCTAGAACACAATATAGATAATTGAGGAAGGCTGGAGGGTTCACAGTCAAAACGTTATCAAAAATAGACAACAAAGAAGGGGAAATTAATTTGAATCTTCATCACTTCCATCCGTGACGAGTACGGCAGCCCAACAGAAAAGTGCTTTAGCCTTACAGGTTTCTCTTCCTTTCCTCCGTGTAAAGCTTCCAAGATGTGTCTTCCATAGAGAAGCGGGTATGTGAGAGAAAGGAAGCGGGTACATAGTTCTCATCCTGTGTTTAGGGTACAACAAGTTGATACCAAGAGCACATGGACAAGTTCAAATAAACCACATACAATGACCTTCTCTGACGAACTGAGAAGCAAATGAGTTTAGGGAAAAAATGAATAAAATGTGGCTGGTAAATGTTGCTCTGTTATAGTAAAATAGTGAAAGAAATATCAAGTTTCATGCATTTTCATAACTTGAATGTATGTATATTCTATTTCTAATAAGTATTTCGTATGCAAATTGTTTGAGGAGATTCCCATAGACGCATTCCTATCTGATAAATAAATAATCAATCTAAAAAAAAAGCCAATTCAATGCACCCATATAAAATGATGGTATCATTTTTATTATTCGCTGGTAACTGGATTAACATATATATATATATATATTCTGGATAGATCCTTTTGGCCTCCTTTCTCAAATATATACATTTGCCCCCTATTCCGAAAAATTGGCAGTGGGTGCCTATAGTTCAGAGGTGGGCATCATATTTTTGGAAATCTGTTAGAGATATGCAAAGTTTTTGCTGACTTTTGTCCTTATCTTGGTCCATTTTTAAATATAACGTTTCGGCCATTGTACCCTTCGGCCATCTTCAGGAGATGAATGGGTGTAATTTTCCACCAAGAAGATCTCATTGAGACTCATAATCAGCACCCAGGATTCAGCTTGCACCCCCTCCCCTTTGAGCTCCTTCTTGATGCTTGGTAAATCCATGTGAAAAATTGGCAGTGGGTGCCTATAATTCAGGGGTGAGCATCGTACTTTTGAAAGTCTGTTCTTCGTGGAGAAAATGAAAGATGACTCCGGCCTTTCCTTCCAAATGGAGAGTTTTGATGTGGTTAGCCTGTTCACTAAAGTCTGCACAAATGAATCCCTTCTAGTAGTCCAGGAGAAGCTAAAATCCGACCTTTCCCCAGAAGAACGAACGTACATCCCAATGACCACTTTAATAAAGATGCTGACTTTCTGTTTCAAAACTACATACTTCACATTAGAATTCGACATATATTGCCAGGACGAAGGCATGGCCATGGGATCGCCATAATCCTCAGCGTTGGCCAACATATATATGGGATACTCCAAGGAAATAGCCTTATCCACGTCCCTTTTGAGACTCACCACCTGGATACGTGGATGATACTTTCATCCTTAGGCCCCATCAAGCGACCACTCAAGTACTACTAGGCCATGTTAACTCTATCAGACCTGCGGTCCAGTCCTCAATGGAAAATAAAACAGACAATATAATAGCCTTCCTGGACGTACTAATCACTCGCGCGGAGAAGGGAGTCAATATTTCCGTATACCGGACACCCACTTTTACCGAACGGTACCTGAACTTTAACTCCCGCCACCCACATAGTATGAAAAAGGGAATCAACTACGACCTACACCATCTAGCCAAAATAGATATGCAGTGACCATAGCAGAAAACAAGAGTTAAGGAACATCTAAAACAACACAACCCCTGGGGCAACAAACCCTGCAAACGCCATGTCAGCTCCCACAAACAAAAGCAAGAGGGTAGAAGACTGCAAACCTTACAACTTTACAACAGTTTTCATGGGCACTTCCATCCTCCAGAAACAACTGACCAAGCCCTAATCCCCCATCAGACGTGAAATTGACCAAGAACTGCGTATACTACAACCCATGCTGTTGCTACATATATAAGGGGAAGACTTGACGCCCTTTCAAACTTAGACCAAAGAGCTGTCACTCGTAGAGAGACCAATAAGTCGTACTTGGAGGATGACGTTTGGAGAGGAAAAGGGAGTCATCGACCACTATGAGAAGAAAAACGAATTCTGAGCAGGGAACAGCATTGGAAGGTGATACTCCTAAAGGAGTCGGCACATATGGTTTGTTCAAACAACATTCTTATTCTGTGTGGAGCTAAACACGATATGGGAGCCCCGGATCGTGAAGGAACGCTCATTGCGTCAATAACAAAATAGATGAAAAAATTATATATATATATATATATATATAATGCAATATTACTTATCATAAATGATGGAAATATCCAAAAGTGCCTCCCTTGCACCTCATCGGCCGAAGAGGACATTGACCTTCTTTCTAAAGGTCATTTCCCGTTACCATTTTTTCTTTCTTTGACACATCCTAGTAATAAAAAAAATATACCCATTCCTTATCTGAAGACGGCCGTAGGGTACAACGACCGAAACGTTGTACTTAACATATAAACCAAGATGAGGACAAAAACCTTGCTTAATAATATTCCCTCTTCTAAAAAATTCATTCAGAAACGGTCGAAGATAGTCACTGTCTTGACTAACTCCGAATAAAAACAAAGATTCTAAATGCAGATCGGTAATGCAGTTAAAACACCTCTAACTGCATCGGGGAATTCGATGCTACATCTTCTTCTGGCAAATCAGATAGTGCATTTGTGTGCTTGTAAAAATTTGCGATGATCGCATGACATTCCTTAATTTTCAAATTGTGAGACAAAACGAACTTAAACGTTGGGTTATCAAGAATACCTTATAGCAAAGTTCAAATTTTGCTCAAGGCTCTTCACTTTACACTAATGCACTCAAGAGAGGCATGAATCCAATTATCTCATATCGGTGTGCCCTGTAAGGCAGTCTATCTAATAGAAGGCTACTCTGACAGTTTATCAGTCACTATTGCAGATCCAAGCTCGGGCTAAGAAAGAGGGTTCGGCGTGGAACTAGCAGAGTGGTCCTGGCCTTATGCTTCCCCAGGAGTCCACAGAAATAAAATTTAAATAGAATGTCTGTCACGCCGCGGACATCAGGGCGTTACCCTGATCTTATCCCTTATTGTGTAATGGGTGTTGCTATCTTTTTGACATGAATTGTACTGAAACTGCTCTGATGCAAATAACAAAACCAATCATAAAGTCAGTGATATCATTCACCTAACCTTCCTTCTTGACTTATCCAAAGTGAAGAAATGTTTGGACTGGGATATTTATTTGAATAGCCGACAGGTAAAGAGCTGTCGCTCAGAGATCAACTTTCTCTCTGTACTTCACGCCATATCTCTCTCTTAAACGAAACCCATAAACTAAATTGTATTCTATCAACATGGCCCACAAGGTTGGAGCCGTGTATAAAGAAGATCTGACTTCAATCAACACCTTCAGCCAAACTTACACTGGAATTTCTATTTAGGTTTGTGTTGAGGAGTGTCGATCCCCCTGAATGTTTGCTATTACAATTTGAAGCAGGATTATCCAATCAGAAGTTATGGAACATACTAGACAATGCAGATCTGACTTCAATCAACACCTTCGCATCAACTTACATTGGAATTTGTATTCAGGTTTACGTTGGCGAGCGTCGAATCATCCTGGATTGTCCAATCAGAAGTTTTGGAACATACTAAACTATGTAAATGTGTTGTCTGGTAAATCTCTAGCATTGTTAAACAAATGATATCACCGATTAACGATTAACGGGGCAGACAACGGAATCGGCGAGCCGAGATCAAACTCTGGTCGAAGCTGTTTGCGTTCACTTCACACTAATGCTCTTAAGAAAGGCGTGATTATAACTCTCAAAATGTTTAAATAGCAGTCAGGCTGAACTCTCTATCCAACGGAGGCAACTAGTTTTGGAAAGGGACAACTCTGAATTGAAAAACTAAGAACTGGTGTCCCTGAGGCAGTGTGACGTTGTTTCCAACTCTGGTAACGACACTGGTACCAAGCTTTTCCCTCTCCTTCGGATTACATCCAGTGCGTGGTTGAGAGAAAACTTGCTGTGTTAGTAACTGCCTGGTCTTCCATACAATCTTGTTCAGGCCAGCACCCTGAAGCGACTAGAAGCAAGATTCCCTTGGTGCAGACCCCGTATGTCAAGATGCCAATATGATGAACAATTAATCAGTGAGAAAACTGCATATTGCCTTCAGCAATTTGTTCTTTGAGCAGTGAACTGAAGGAATTCCTCGTAAGGAAGACATCTTGTAAACAGTTATTACCTTTGTATATATTGTTTCTAAAGCAACAATATATATATATATATATATATATATATATATATATATACACGTGATATTTTACAGAGATTTTATAAAATTAAACAAGGGGAATGAGCGTGAACGCACCTATACGCACCTATACGCACACATACACCATCAAACAGGCCCACGTGACCGCTCCAAAAATTCTTTCAAAATTATTTTCTCTTAAAAACTGAGAATTAATTTGACACAACCAGATCGCACACCATAGAGGACCATCCGACTTTAATTACACCCAGGTTTTGTTTGGGTCGGGGTTTGGATTAGGGGTAGAGTTAGGTGGGGGGGTGCTTAGAGAAAAAATTTCATTGCACCAGAAGCAACCTCACTACAGTCTTAGCCAAATAGTATGTGCGTTAGAGAGAAAGGGGAGAAAGACGGAGATAGATAGAATGTGTAAGTGTGGAAGAGAGAGAGAAGATTTTTAAAAAAAAGATAGAATGTATCTGAGAGCTTGAGAAAGACAGGGAGAAAACAGATATATAGATGAATAGATAGATGTACTTTCATATTTTTCCCAGATCATGTTGAGAAAAATATCAAATCAACAACAAAAATCACAATTAGTACTTAGTTGCTCACCCCTTGTGCTTGTATGATAGCCGGTCTTTTTTAGGGATCTATTGCATTTATAGAGAACAATATCCTTCATCAAGCTGGCTCCAACTTTCTCAAATAACGGTTGACAGATAAGTTTTGCAAGATGAAGCATAGCCATGGACCATTTTCTTTCAGATTTCCATCATAAATTTTCAGTTGAATGGAGATCTTGACCGTCCACTGCTCATATGCTTTGTGTCATCCACACAAATAACCATAACATCACCAAACCTATTTTCTATCGATGGGATGAGAAAAGTGTCCAAACAATTTGCTCTAGTGCACTGACTGTCGAGGTAATGGCTGCAATCTCCCCTGGTCTTTTACCTGACATGCATCTCCATATCATAAATGTGTGGAGAAAATTGAGTATTCCATACTGATGCCTTGAAGACTTCTAGGATCCGTATGTCTTCCTTTATAACCATCTTATTTTGTTTATACTCCCTACCAAATTTTAGACTGTCTGGGAACAACCAACATCTGATGACACACTCCATGTTGGATTTCTTTCTCAAATAATTTCTATAATCCTTTCCATTATCTCAGTTGAGATCTCTCTTGTTAAAGCCAAGTTTCCTTTCGATTAACCTAGTCCCAGAATAAGTCCAATAGTGTGTTATGGTCTGCAAGTACTCTCTTTCAATAGTAGACCAATTTGCATATTCAGTTTGGTGCCGGTATTTGTAGTAGAAATGCAAATTACAAAGTGATTCCATAATTTTTTTTCCATCAGCATTGAAACGATTCCATATTTTTCCTCTGTTTGATCAAGAAACGTGCTAATAATGTACATATTACAATCTAATTCGTTTGAGTTATATTTCATGGAGCCAGATTATCAAGCTATTAAACCAAAATGGTTTTGTATCTTATCAGCGATTTGTTTTGTTTTTTTTATGAGGTGAAAAGAGATGAACAACCTCTGTGTGGTGACTCCATATTTTTTTGGCCATGAGTAGTAGATATGGAAAGACCATGCGAGGGAGAAAGAGCGAGTGTATTTGAAAGAGAGAGAGAGAAAGGATGTATGCGTGTGCTTGTGAAAGAAAAGAAGAAGAGAGGCAAAAAGTGAGCTCAAGAGAGAAGAAAGAATGATACATGAATAGATGACTGGATAGATGATGACAGTTTGATATATATATATATATATATATATATATATATATATATATATATATATATGTATATATATATATATATATATATACATATATATATATATATATATATGCATATATATATATATATATATATATATATATATATATATATCAATAGAAACACAGAAATAGCCAAATTCACGCAAGCAGACATGTTTTGGTATTTTCGTTATCAGAGAAACTCTATCCTCCGCTCTGTCTCTAGTCGGCCAACCTGAAGATATGTAAACCTGGCTAACACCATCAGTTTTTTTCTTGATTTCATTTTATTTCTCGACTGACCTTCAAACACGCGAAAATACATTCACCCTCATTAATATATATATATATATATATATATATATATATATATATATATATATATATATAGTATCAATGATTGGTCACGACTTGCATTAATACACCTCAATTTTTTTTGTCAGAAGCTTCCAAGCCTTTTGCCTATTTTGTCAAACGTCCAGAGACATATGAAATACAGTTGAAAGTTTGAAATGTGGCTGAAATATGACTGAAAACCAGATGCTGCTTGAGTAAGACAGAGACCAAAATTTTTAGACGTGTTGATACGAGTCTCAATATATTCATTTCTATATCGTCAATAATTATTGTCGTATTTTCCTACTTACACGCACTAAGCTTATATATATATATATATATATATATATATGTATATATGTGTGTGTGTGTGTGTGTGTGTTATGGGGAAATGGATATATCATCTAATAGAATGCTTATGAATTTAATTTTTTTGAAACTATATTTGAAATGATGTCTGTCCGGAAAGAAGCCAGCCATTCGATATTAACGGGAAAAATAAAGGCTCACGGCAATGGTCCCTCATTCCCTTCAAAGTAATCCCGTAAACACAGATTTTTGAGTGTCCTTCTCACCTTTCAAAATAGCCTGCAAAATCCTCTTTCGGGATCACCATCAGCTGCCTCTTACTAGGGTTGGAGCATTATTTCTCCTTTCATACAGATCTGGACATTCGCAATTCGTATAGTCAAAGTTTAATTATTTATTTAGTCTATTATCTCCATCTTGTTGTTATCTGAAGTTTTTAGATGGAATACTGAAAATCACCATTCGGAATCCAGGCGTTTACCTGGGCTCGAACACCGTCCACACCTCAGCTACCAAGCAACCTCGACTTCACCATTCATGGCTTCATCTGGCGCATAACCACAAATAGTGAATTGAATTCACTGCTCGGGCCGTTGTCTGCTAGACTACACTTTTTACCGAGCCAGTTAAAAACTACAGCGAGAAAATTAAAAGAAAAAATTAGTTTGCTTACTCTATTTTTCTATTTGATAACTTTAATCTTTTAATTTACTCGCTTAATCTTTTAATATATTTGCTCTATTTTTCAATTTGCTTGCTTCATTTTTTTTAATTTGATCGCTCTTTCTTTCAATTTACTTACTCTAATTTTAAATTTGCTTGCCCCATATTTTCAATCACTCACTCTGTCTTCCGATTTTCTCGCTCTTTTCTTCCAATTCGCTCGCTCTATTTTATTTGCACAAGAAAAGGCACAGTTTGCAAAATATCGCCTACAAAAACATGTATCTAGGAATATGTACTAAGAAACTGCCTTCAGCAGGATTCGAACCTCTAATCATCTGAATGTAATAGACAAACACATGCCTCTCGAATGTTTTATCACAGTGGTCTTCGGAGTCCAAAGTCATATTCCTCCCCTCGTGATCACTGGTTGCTTCGATGCCTCCCCAAATTTAGTATTGTCATCTAGTATTTTTTTTTCACTATTATACTTTCCATTATACATTCGTCCTCGACTGAAATTACTCCCCAAATTCCTTCCCCGACTAAAATTAATCAATCCCCTTAGGAAATGCCCCCACTGGGAGCTAATTGCCTCCCCTTTTAGGAATCACTGGTTTATCATTTAAGTAAAGAATAAGTAACGCGCTGAATATTGCAATATCGTATTTCCACTGCGCAAATTAGACGTTGCAAAACGCTATGAAACTGTAAAGTCATCGTCATCATAACTTATCTATTATGCTATTATGGGCGTCACGGAGCCGGTACTTTCTACTTGTCTAGTTCGTCATGCCATCTTATTTTCTGTCAGCAATTTTGTATATGATCCCTGGGGGTAACAATGAGAGTCTTAATGCCCAACGGTTGTCTGACATCCTTGCAATATGACATATTAAGCGTGATTCTCTCTAGTGGACTTTATATAGTTCTCAGGGGTTTTTTTTCAGTTTGATAGGTCTAATCTCTTGGTAAAGTTCTATGTTTCAGCCTAAACGAATGAAGTAAGGAACGAGAATACTATTATTTCTATTCCTTGGAGTATTGTGCCCCGCTATCACTATGACCAGTTGTTCTACGGTCTATAATCTAACCCACTGCAGTGATATCTGACGTTAACGGTGGATACTGAAACTGTAGGAGATAATTTCTTTTCGCTGAAACATCACACTATCTTATCTGAATCCGTTACAACGAGAACATACTTTTCTCTGCAAAATGATGTCTTCTATAGGTGTTGATCGTTAAAGAACATTTTTTTGTGAAATTCATCTTCTTTTCTATTATTCTTATCAATAAAACATCAGATATGCATTTCTTTGGGAAGAGATACAGGTGTCCCACCCCGCTCTCCAAAACTATACAAATTTCAAAATACACCATCCAGATTGAAAACTGCGACAATCTAATTTGGAAAAAAAGTGGAACCAAATTTTAAAAATAAGCCATGCAAATTAAAGTAATTCGCAAAGAAAATTAAAAATTCTCGCCATCATTCATTTCACTCGTTTTTTTTTTCTAATTAGTTTGGCGTATTTTTTTAAATTTGGTAGCCTTTTTTTTTATAATTTGAATGTCGTATTTTTTAATCTGGTTGCTGTATTTTAAAATTTTGCAGTCATATATATATATATATATATATATATATATATATATATATATATATATATATATATATATATATATATATATATATATATTTGCTTGCCTTGCTATTTAATTTGCCTGGAAAAAAGGTGTACAGTATTTTTATGAAATCTTCCGTAAGTGGAAATTGCACAAAGCAAAGAAGCAATTACTATTAATTTATACGGGAAGGTTTTGAGCATTCCCATACCCCTAAAATTGCTTTTTTCCATGTCTGTAAGTTTTACCCAAACTGTAACATCTTTTCAAACTTTCTTCGGCTTTTCTGGTACCTTACGACATATCTTGCTGACGGAGGAATAAGATAAATCGACAGTCGAATAAATTAGAATTCAGATGAAAATCGGTAACTCGAAAGTTTCTGGAGCCGATGAAGATTCTGGAAGACATCCAGATTCAATAGAGAACTAGGGCATCAGCAAAAAAACAAAAGAAGGCAAGCTTAGTGGGTTGGGCTTAGTGGGCCGGACCAAGCTACAGACGCATAAAACTAACAGTTACCGGTGAAAGTACAGATTACTTCTATTTTTCACCAAGGATGCGTTCCTAGAGAAAGTGACATTAACAAAATCGATTATATAAGCATATTTTCATAAGTCTTACCAATGAATATGATGTTAATTTGTTATACTAATATATGAAGTATATTTTTTTAAAAGTAACTTAATTTTAAAAAAATACAACATAAATTACCAAAAAGAAGAAACAATTTGGATAAATTTCAAACTGGTGTTATTTTCAATCAATGCATATCTAGCCAGCGAAGAATTAGGACCAGTGAAAGTGGCCAAATGTTTTTTTCCTTCGATTCGAATCAGATCCTACGGCCAAAGATATTTTAACCCTTGATGGTAGTGTCTTCAAATTACGGTGCGGGAATGTTTTATAACCTTCATTAAGATGATTGTTGTTCCTTGTTACAGAAGTGAAACAAATTCAACTCCAGATTTCATACCGGGGTTCGACAAGAAAAGAGTTTTTAGATTGAGTAGGAGTTGATAGGAGTAACTAAATAGCGTTTTCTCTTTTTCTCTTTCGATGAAACCCTTTGCGAAAGTATTCATGCCATTCCCAAACTGGACAGCGTCGCTTCGTTAAAAGAACAAAATACACAAACAATCCAATCAGCTTAGATTCGATTTTATTCCCCTAGAAGAAAATCACAAGACAGATTTCAAAATCACAGATAACCAGATAGAAATAACCAATGTTGACCCTGCATACTGTATTGGCCACAATAGAAATGAAATTGTTTTTCGGCTTCGTTCATTATATTCTTCATATTCCTACTGAAGTCTTCAATTGCACGATTCAGTCTGATATGATATTTGTCAAAGTTGAAGCATATTTCATCTCGGATGCTGTTGATGGTTTATATAGCAGAGTTCGCGTAGGAAGAATCCTCTTCAAACATCTAGTTCAGGCCGTGCATGACTTTTGCGAATTCCTCAGACAAGCTTTTGTACTCGGTGGCAAAATAATCACTGATCGGTGTCATTTCTTCGGTAAATGATCGTCTGGCATCAGCAAATTTCTTGGAAACTTCATCTTTCAGTATTTGACTTAAAGAATTGCCGTAAGATTTCAATTCATCTCCATACATGGTCAGTTTGTGATAACCAAATAACTGCAAAAGATATAATAATTGATTTATCAAGTTAATTTTTTATTCGACTCTCCATCTTGATACATGCAAATTTCATTACTCACCCTGTATCTCTAGTGAAAGGTCGTTGGGAACAACAAATGATTTTATCCGTGCATCAAAGGCGAGTAAATCTAACATAGCCTATCACTCTTACGATGGTTTAGAATCAGAGTTGTCCGTCTCCTAGACCAACTGTCACCTATGTTGAGCCTAGTCCGCCCTATCATTTACCCAAAGTAGACTGGAGGAAAAATGGATTCATGCTCTTTCTAAAGGCATTAGTGTGAGGTGAACACAAAGGTTTGAACTCAGTTTGCTACCTCTATTCTTCATGCCGCCAGCTGTTCAAACACTATGCGCCTGCGCAGCTCAAAGTAAAAAGTATCAATTACTCGGTCATGGCATATATTTCAATCTACTGGTCTGGTTGGTCACTCAATAGAAACTGTCAAGTAACCAATGTCTTTTGGCAGCGTGTCATGTTGATGGTAATCAATTGAAAAATTGGAAAAGCGGTGATCAATGAATAAGATACTTTTTGCACCCTTTTTGTACAGTGATCTCAAAGAGAACTTTTTAAAAAACAAACATGAATGTCGGACACAAACTAAGGGATCAACTCAGCATAGAGTTAAATTGCAAATTGAACGACCTTCTGAAAACCTATTCAAGAAGTTTCTTTTGTTTAAATCAAAGGACAGACAGATAAACTTAGACACTGAAGAAACTTATGTTGACTGTTAAGATGACAGTTTTGGTTGACGGTTTCTGATAAGAGACGCCTTTAATCCCTTTTCCTTTTTCAGTCTTCGTAGCATAAAACGATCTCAGAGGGTCGTGCAGGTGACTGACCGTTGCTGGAAAAGGGCATTACATTTTAGATTTAGGTATTCTGCAAGTCATAGGATGCAAAAAGGGACAAAAATTCCAACTAGTTCGACTGATATCCCATCACCTGTCAATCATAAATAAACAAATTCCCATTTCGGCAAGACCCAGTGAGAATCTTCTAACGAACCTAGTCGCAGGGGGGGGAGCAACATTTTTACTGAGAGAAACGATTGGCTGTTTATAAATTTATAGATTAACGATAAAAAAAAACGGTTTGTGCGACCAGTCGTACAGTAGGGATAACCTTGTAAGAATCTATTCTGACGTATGTGATCATCGCTAATTTGCTTCGTTTATTATGACCAACGCGTCGTTCTTTCGGACCAAACAGCAGTGTTACCGAATTGACAAATATTATTTATGATTTTTAGCTTTCAAAACAACTATCTTTCAAATATGTTCAGCAAATATTCAAAAAAAAAGGAAAAGTAGAAACGACAAGGGACGTAAGTCGTTGTGGTTTCTACACAAGTTGTCTCCCTTGAATTCAAGTACTTCGAGTGTATTGTCTATGAAGAATTGAGTTGTTCGGTAAATCGGACCAGACGGTTATAGGGTCCCGAATCGTTGCTCCCGAGGCGGCTCTATTTACTACTATCCGCTGTCTTTGATATTGAAGGAAAAGCTGATGGTCATTCGTTTATGGTATGTGCGATTGTTTTAGACTTTTCAACTTCAAAATTTATTCTGATATATTAGCGATTGTTAAAGAGTACTCACAGTGAAATCTTTGAAAAGATGAGAATTCCATTCAATAGTCTTTGATGGGGCTTCCAGCTGAAAAACAACAAGCAAAGAGCAATTAAAGAAGATCTCTTCTTGTATCATCAATGTTTTCCGAGGAAAAACGAGATTGTTTTAACCACGAATGAAACTCGAATTATACCATAAAAGAACAATAACGTCTTGTTAGTCACATGGCCGACGTATTTTGGTAGCCTGTGGTGTTTGGGGTGATCAATTTGAAAAAAATTGGGAAAAGAGGTGATCAGTGAATGAGTTACTTCTCTCGTCTTTTGTTGGGTAGTGATCAATAAAAGAGTCTGAATTTAAAAAAAAAAACAACGAACGCGAATGCTGCTGAAAACAAACTTAGGGATCAATTTAGCATGAACTTATATCGCAAATCGAACCCCCGCTAAAGACCTCTTCGGACGGGGGCAATTTTCAGAAAACTCAAAAACATTTTTCTTGGAGATAATAAAGTGTAAATGTTGAAAGTTCCAGCCCTCTAGTTCAATTGGTTTGGCCTGATACGTATGATACATACACAGCAAGTCGGCCAGCCAGGAGGAACAACTAAAAAGCTGAAGAGACCTATGTCGACAGTTTTGGTGACAATTTTGATGACAGTTTTTGCTGATAATCTTCTAATATATAATGACACAGGTTATCATCACTATTTTTTCAAAGGGCTAAAAAGGGTTTTCACTTGGATTATAAACGAAGTGGGAATAAGATAAAATCTGAGAAGAGTTTGAATTATATTGCCTAAAATGAAACTTTGTAAGATTTCTCTTTCTTGTAAAGAAAATATTACCAAGCCATTAACGTCCTATTTTTATTCCTGGATAATAAGTGTTGCCTTCAGGTTGATTATGTCTAAAATGTATAGAAAGTGTCAGTTTATTCCCTTCAAACGTTCCTTTCGAAATCAGAACGATGATAATTTGAAACCTAATTATTTTCCATCAGATAACTGGCATATCTGCACATTTTAATCACATGAAGTAGGAAATACAAAAACAAGATTAGAATAAATTACAATAAAATTTCTATACTTTTTACACGTCAGCGATCAAAAATAACACCCACTACCCAGGAGCAAAACCGGCGTTGCATAGAGTCATCCAATGTACATGGTCCGTGCTTCTACTAATATTGGTTTACTAGAGCAATTATTATCAACTTAGTGGAAGAATCTGTTATTTACCTTGAAATTAACCTCATGTTTGTGTCTGTGCATTTCTCCACGGATGGCAAACTTTTTCTGTTGGCTTTCCAAGTTCAAATATCCCATCTCGAGATCGGCATTGTATTTCTCTGGGCTCCTGGCAACTCGGCCGATCACCTCAGTAGCAAAGCCACTGTGGGCGTGTCTAGCGTCCATCTTGACAGTGTATATTTCATGTGTTCCCTTCGTTTCCGACATTAATTTTGTTAATATTTTAAAGGTTTTCTGAGGATCTTGGTCCATGCTGAACTCAGAGTTACTGCTGAAGATAATGTCACCTTTGAAAACATCGACGGTTGTCTTCAAATTCATTCCCTGAAAGATTAAAAGAAAAACATTAGGAATTTGAGGAAAGAATGAATTAGGGAAAGCGAAAGAAGAGAGGCATTAAAACATCAGATTATTTTTCCAGATATGAATTCCTAATAAGATTATCAACCTTTGATTGATAACATCAGAAGGAAGATCATCTGTTTTCTTAGATAAAAGAAAGTGAACTAACCTTTTTCTGGTTGGGGAATTTAATGGTTAAATCAATGTCTGCTCTGTCGTTTAAAATCGTAATGTCTGCTTTGATGTCGACTTTTTGGGCTTGATTGCTTTCGTCCATCATGATGTGACCCAACATGGTGTAGTGATTCCCGTTTATTTCAACTTTGCTAAATGCCACAATCGTACGGCTCGGGGTAATTACTCTGAGTTTGATTTCCTTTCCACTTTCTTTCTGTACCATCAATTTGAATGTAGCCTTCTGGTCCTCGGTGTCACCCCACATGAAATGGCCAGACATAGCCATAGACGGTTGGGAGTTCTCGAAGTGGAAATCCAAAGATACGTTTCTTTCAAGGAGGATCATTTTAAAGTTAAGACAACGAGAGACGTCAGCGCCTTGGTCAGTGTTCTTGTAGGAGGTCAGGAATTGGTAGTGTTTATCATTTTTCTCCTTATCCATATTAAGATGCAATAAAGCGTTCAAGTCGTTGCTGCTTGAGTCAATGTTCAGGTCGCAGTCTTGGTTTGGTAGCTTGATTTCTGCTTTAATATTTGGTCCCTCCTTTAGCATTTCATATTGAGCTGTAATGAAGACTTCTTTGAACATTTGGAATGTAGTATTCGCATTAAGTGTTAATACGGTTTTGACATCTTGGAAATTCAGATTGGCTTTAGTCTCAATCTTATTTTTTGAATTGTCATAATCACAGCTGAAATCTAAACTATAGTCATTAGAAAAGTCTGTATCAAGAGAGTAACCAGCCAGTCTGGTTTCATCTCGTTCAATATAACCTTTGGCGTTAAAAGACTTTCCCATTTGACCGTTGTGTTCATGAAATACCTTGGTCATTCCGGTCCAAGGTGATCTCAAGTTAAGCATCATATCACTTTTCTGAAATCCTTTAGACACAAGACGTAATTTCATCTCGCTTGCATCCAACGTTGGAATGTTGACTGTCATCAATATGTTAATTTCTGGGGAGATTTTTACAGAAGCCATCGATTTAACTTGGAAGCCTTCGATATCAGCTTCAAATTCATATTTGCAGGATTGTGTTTCAAACATGAAATTGATTAGCAGTTTTACTGTTCCGGATCGGCCAAGAATCTTGTAATGTGGTTTAATTTCAAAGTTTGCTTGGCTACCGTCAAAATTAATTTTGATATCGTTTTCAAGAGTATTTTCGCCGAATGACATTTTTATTTTAGTCCCTCCATTCCGTATATTTTCACTTGTTTCAATAAAAACTTCAACATCGTCCATTTGAGGAATGGCTAGGTGAGCTTTCATTTCACGGAATTTCTTATTGGTAACACTAATTTCGAATTTTTCGCCAGAATAGTTCATGATTTGTACGATAAATTGAAAGTTTTTCCAGTCACTGTTCAATTTCACGTGAAGCTTTTCCAACCATCTCGGTAGAGAAAGATGGAGTTCCTTATTCTTTAATGAGAATTCGCTCTTGTACATTTCGTCGTTGTTCTTAACCTCAACTGAACCACTAAAATCTGTCAGTAATCCGTTTATTTTCACCGACAAACTTTGGTTTCCAAACTGCGGTGTGATCAACTCGCCAGAGATTTCCCGGAAATAGTTTTTCGCGGAAGCAACCAATTCGTATTGGTCTTTAGAGTGTACGAAATCCAGCTTCGCGTTAAAACTGTCAAGGTTACCATCAAGCGAAAAAGAAACAGAATTGTCGGAGAAAGGGGTTAATAACTTAATCGACATCAGTCTGTAGAAGTCTTTGTTTGCAAGCTCCAATGTATATTTCTCCCCATGATAGGTCAACTCTGCCATCGAGCTGAAAGTTTGAAGATTTCCTTCTAGTGTGAACAATACTTCAGTTCCGATAGAGGGCGCTGTCAGTTTAGCGTTTATTTTTCGGTAATAGTCAACATTGGAGACTTGCAGTTCATACTCGACTTCGTTATGACTAAATGTGACAAGAGAATCAAAAGAAGATAAATCTCCTTTGAAGTCAATGTCCAGTTTATCACTCGAGAATGGAGTGGACAAAGTGATGTTAAGTTGTCGGTAATGATTACGGTTGGAAACAACCATTTCGTAAAGGTCATTATCGTGCATAAATTTGGCCTGTGCAGAGAAAGCGTCTTCATCTCCAGTGAAGACAAATGAAGCCTTGTCTGTGAATAATGGAGTGACGAGCTGAGCGTCCATTTTCCGGTAATAATCCTGGTTTGAGATGATTATTTCGTATTTGTCTGTGTTATGCATCAAATTGGCCATAACATTAAGCATTTTCAAGCCTCCATTCAGTGTCATAGTTAATTCCCCTTCGATGGAAGGAATCGAAATTTTGATGTGTAGTTTGACCAAGTGTTCGTAGGTTGCGACAATCTTGTAGATTTCTTCTTGCTTCAATTCCAA
This sequence comes from Thysanoteuthis rhombus, assembly GCA_963457665.1. Taxonomy (NCBI): domain Eukaryota; kingdom Metazoa; phylum Mollusca; class Cephalopoda; order Oegopsida; family Thysanoteuthidae; genus Thysanoteuthis; species Thysanoteuthis major. Next base: position 55,599,051 of record OY735217.1, read on the forward strand.
GTTTGAAGTAAGATTGAAAGATCCTCCATATTCAATGGACTCGAAATTGCAATTCAACTTTGGTGTATTTAGCAAAAAGTTCATTTGTCGGAAGTAATCATCGTTGGATGCTTTCATTTCATAGATTTCTTCGTCAAAGTGAATCTCAAGTTCCAAGTTGAACTTTTTCAAATCTCCCATCAAAGACAGATTGAACGTCGGTTGAAAGTAAGGAGTGTCCAGTTTGGCATCGATCTTTTGATAGTAGCCGCTGTTGGAGATGGTCAGTTCGAATTTGTCCTTGTTATGCATGAGTTGGCCAAAAACGTTCATCTCACTGAGTTCTCCATCAATCTTGAACGATGCTGTATCTTGGAAGTAGGGAGTGTTCAATATTCCTTCCACTTGACGATAATATTCTTTGTTGGAAATATCCAATTCATAAATCAGATTATTATGACTGAATTTAGACTGAATATTGAAAGCTCTTAGATTTCCAGAAAACATTATCAATAACTCGTCTTGGTAGGATGGAATTGATGTCTTGATTTGCATTTTAGACAGATGCTCATAGGAAATATACATCTCATACTTTTCACTGTCCTTCAGGGTTAGTGTTGATGCCATATTGAAAGTGATTGCCTGTGTATCGAGGTTCATATTAAAATCCAAGTTGACTGCCTTTTTGCCGTTTACCTTGACGTTAATCGAACGTTCAGATTTTTCAAGACTGACGTCTATCTTGTTTTCTTCTTCCTTTGCAATATCTGTTATGACTGTTGCCGTTATAGAATCGAGATTATCTTTCAATACTAACACACTCTTCCATTCATTGAAATCAAAAAGTTGGACGTTTAGCGAAACTTTGCTGGCTTCTCCTGACTTCTCTAACATTGCATCGAGCATGAAGAGATCAGTTAGATTCAGTTTTAAACTTGATTGCATGCCATTAAGAGGACCTTTGTTCTTCAAGTCAAACTGGAACTCTTTGTAACGCATGTGAGATGTAAGTGCAACAATACTTACAGCGAAGTCACTGATGCTGACAACGTTGTAGTTTATGTCCAATTCAACCATTTTTTCGTTATTCAATTCAAAGATGGATTTGACTTCTTGAGATCGAACCCAATCACCGTCAAACGTAAGTGTGGCCTTTGCTTGTTTTAAGCTCTCAAATTGTGTCATCATTTCGGCACTAAACTCTTTTGGGGTGAATTTCATTTCGACCTGAGCTGTGTCAAAATAAGGCATCATTTTTAAACTGGCATTGAATTTTTCCCAATTCTCATCAAGTGTCATCATAATCTCTCCGTTGTAAGAAACAAACGAAGCTTTGACGTGCAGTCTAGTCATGTCTTCGTAAATTGTGTCGACTTTGTAGATTTCTTTCTGCTGCAATTCTAGGCTTGAACGAAGATTAAGCGAAACGTTTCCCATATCCCATTGGGATTCAAGTTCAAAATCCATGATATCAAGAATCTTCATCATAGCATTAAAAGTAGTACCATATCCTTTGAGCAAAAGTTTTGATTTGAATTGTTCATTCCCATCCAGCTTATAGAACAATGTTCCTTGCATGTCATTCAAATTACAAATGAGATTAAAGGACACCTCGTACTTTGTTTTACCAAATAAAACCATCAAGGTTCCTTTACCAGTGTCTAAATCTCTGTCACACATCAAATCGCAGTTCACAAATGGTGTATTTAGCAAAAAGTTCATTTTTTGGAAGTAACCTTCGTTGGATGCTGTCATTTCATAGATTTCTTCGTCAAAGTGAATCTCAAGTTCCAAGTTGAACTTTTTCAAATCTCCCATCAAAGACAGATTGAACGTCGGTTGAAAGTAAGGAGTGTCCAGTTTGGCATCGATCTTTTGATAGTAGCCGCTATTGGAGATGGTCAGTTCGAATTTGTCCTTGTTATGCATGAGTTGGCCAAAAACGTTCATCTCACTGAGTTCTCCATCAATCTTGAAGGATGCTGTATCTTGGAAGTAGGGAGTGTTCAATATTCCTTCCACTTGACGATAATATTCTTTGTTGGAAATGTCCAATTCGTAAATCAGATTATTATGACTGAATTTAGACTGAATATTGAAAGCTCTTAGATTTCCAGAAAACATTATCAACAACTCGTCTTGGCAGGATGGAATTGATGTCTTGATTTGCATTTTAGACAGATGCTCATAGGAAATGGACATTTCATACTTTTCACTGTCCTTCAGAGTTAGTGTTGATGCCATATTGAAAGTGATTGCCTGTGTATCGAGGTCCACATTAAAATCCAAGTTGACAGCCTTTTGGCCGTTTACCTTGACGTTAATTGAAATCACTTTCAAAGACGTTGTGCTATTGAACATTTGCTTATCGCCGTTGAAAGAGAAAGCCATTTCAACTTGTGTTGGTTCAGAATCGTTTTTGTTGTTTGTTAGTTGGCTCGAATAATTCACATCAATGGAAGACGAATCGTTGCCATGTTTCAAGTTGTAAGAAGCATCGATTTGATCGAGTTCCGGCAACGGGATTTGAAAGCTTGCTAAACCATTTGATTCATATATCTGTTTTATAGAATCAAATTTTGTATTCATGTTGATTTTTCCACTCGTGGCCAATATTGTGAAAAGCAAATGAAAGTCGTTTCCAACAGTTGTTTTGTGGCCAATATATCTTACTGCTATATCGCTAATGATCTCTTCACCTTCGGAAATTTTCATGGTGCCATTGAAAGTTGATTCAGTCAGATCAAGATCAATTGCAATATCGGATTTTGTGTCCAGAATATCTACATGAGAAGTGTAAGCCATTTGAAGATTGGGGTAAGCGTAAGAAACCTCTTGTCTTATGCTGATTTTGTCATTCAAAGATGAAGTAATGGTAGCCAACAAATTATCTTTTTCCAAACCCCACTTAATCTCGGCGTCGAAGTTTTTCAGAACATCAGACGGCGTAAGAAGAAGTAATCGGCTAATAAATGAAACGTCTTTTGTATATTCCAAGTTAAAGCTCCCCGATACCTTCTTATCTTCTGCCCACATTATATCAAGGCTGGCATCGGTGGAGACATGTGTATCCTTCAATTCGTATTGAACGCCAGCTTTTGCTTCGTAATTAACACGTTCAAGGGACATGAGACCGGGATCGGCACCAAGGGATAAGTTGGCTTCATAGCCCTCGGGTGTTACATGCATCAGTCCATCGACTTTGATTTCCTTATCCCCGGACAAAGTTATGGTCGTCTCTGTGATATATGTGCCAGTACTTGTTTTGTTGTAACTGCTGTTGACTAAAACATTGCCGCCCTCTGGCCAGTGAGCAATCAAATAGTTTGCAAAACTGTTGGCTTCAAATTGGACCAGTTTGTCAGAGATCTTCATGTCTTTACCACGATAAGAAAGAGAAGCTTCGGCTTCATAGCATAGTAATCCTTTCTCTTTCGCATCGCTATAAGAAACGGTTGTGGTCAAAATGTTTTCCGATGCCGACCGGACTGTCATTGTGTTTTCAAACTTTTTAAAGGGCCACGTGATCGATTGCAGATGATGGACTTCCACTCTGTAGTCGATTTTCTGAAAAGAAACCACAAGATTCTATAGATATGTATGTATATATATATATATATATATATATATATATATATATATATATATATATATATGTAATGTATCTCATTTCTAATTTTAAACATCATGCTGATCTCAACACTAACATATCTATCCTCGTCACTATTGCTATCTTGGTCCACTTGACTTGATTCAGGCTTTGTTTTGAAACTTTTGAGGGCTTTTCTATAATTTTTTTTTCAATTTGTAACATCAAAATATATCTCCTTCATCATCATCATCACTTCGATCAGATCTACCATCTTCACTATCACAAACATCATCTTCATCATCGCCCTAACACCGTCTTCATCATAATCACGACTACAAAAACGTTCATAATCATCATTACCACAACTAGCATCACCATATCAGCACCAACATCCCTTATCCTCATCACTGCTATCTTGACTTACCTGTCCTGATTCATGCAAAAATGAAATTACTATATACTAGTGCCATTACGCAGGCATGAAGCTAATATTACTGGCACTGGTTTTATAATGAAATCGCAATATGGCAGTACCAATATATGATGGAAATTCTAGCCTTGGTGCATGTTGCTATGAAATCGTTATAAAGCTTACAAATATGATAGCATGGTGCAATAGAGGGTACAGCTAACAAATACGCTGAACTTATAAACCACTAAAAAAATTAGCGGAAGCATGGATAACCGTTAACCGCTGTCTTTCATTGCATAAATATAGCTTTGATTCGAGTTTATGCTCTAAAACCCTTGGAAATGGACCAAGAGAGCAGAAATTTCAATACGTCGTAGCTTTGACATAGAGCTTCAAATAAACTGTACGTTGAATGTAAATTAATATCTAATTTCATTTGTTCATTTGATTATTTATGTGCACCTTGATCGTCTGATATTGGCTTGCTATACTTTTTTGGAGAGCTGTATGTCTAAACTAAAACAAATTAATTATTTCAGCTCACTTTAGATAAGTTTTTTTTTGGGGGGGGGGTTATAGGAATAAAGACGAACTTGGCTTAGCGGTTATCTTTGTTTCCGCTGAATCTTTAGCGGTTTATCAGTTTGTTTGTTTTTTTGTTTTTTTTTTTGGGGGGGGGGTTCCGGTAGATGTGCCCACTATAGATAAGATGGTAATATTACATGTCCTGGGTGATGGATGGTCATAGTGTAGTCGTAGACATGGCTAGATTCCTTCAAGGCTCGGTTGAGTACACAAGCAAATTCAAGGTGGTTGGTTTGGATTTCAGAATTTCCATAATGAAGATCAAAACTCGTCTCCAGGTGGTTGCTGGTTTTTGCCAATTGACCCTTCAGATCAAAGTTCAAGAAGTCTTGTTTCTTGCTTGCCAAGGCACTGAAAAAAGCAATTCATCAAATAAATTCGAGTTTTTACAACACCATTTCAGATGTTCGGCGCTTATCTAATAATTCAATCTTTATAGCAAGTAGAAGTTATTTTATAAGAAATATATGAATCAAATCACCGAAGCCTCACTAGTGTCATGTTCGGGGGTGAGGGTCTCTGGGCGCGTCCTGGTCATATTTTGAGGGCTGCAGCCTTGAAAATTTGCATGAGTACACCACGAGGGTCTGCTCGGATAGTGTAACGTCTGTCTTATACGCAGAAAGTCATGGGTTTGATTCCCAGTATTAGCGAAGAGTGTGATAGACCTCCCCACAAATTTCCCTGTGCACTCAGCAGCTAATTGAGTACATTCTAAGCTGTGTGATTAGAATGGAGGTATCCCTTTAATGGACTTGCATCCTGCCAAGAGGGTGGTCATAAAAACTTGTGGGTATAAAGCCCTGGTCTCAACCAGACTTGAGATCACTGAACTGACGCATACAACAGGAACCTGGAGTTCGTCGTCGGCCATCATATCCCTCAAGAGACGAGACGCTTCACTTTCACTAATCTGAAAACCGTTTGCTTTTTTTAAAGTGATTTTAGGGGTCTCTAAGGTCATATTGGTTTAACAATTTCCAGATATATTTATTGTTCGGATATTTTTCAGATAAAAAAAAATCTGTATTTCTATATCAACAGCAGTCTTTTAGTCTCCGTCGTTGGACATAGAAATTTCTCAAGATTCACCTCTCTATCATAGGCTTTGCAGGACCAGTACCAGCTTTCTAACGTTATCTCACTTTCTGCCGGGCACAATTTCGCATATGATCTCTCAGGATCCACGTTGTGAGTCGTGATTTCTAGCGGTTGTCTGACATTCTTACAACATGCTCAGCCCATTGCCATTTGAGTTTCTTTTTTGTTTTGTTGTCTCTTTGTTTGTTTGGAGGGTGGTAACTTAAGATAAGAAAAACTATTTTTTTTTAATCCTTGATAATTCTTTAGGTAATTAGTTCTGGTATACGTGTGGGCTACGGTGATTCATTTATGCAGGGTACGGGTATTTTCAAATAGTAGAGAAGAATACTCACATATTGCCTGTGTAACGCACAGAGTCGTTGACACTGAGATCGCGGATTTTGCTTGAGAGAGTGAGATGGTCTGAATAATCCTCTCCGAAATCGTAGCTTCCAATAACTCGACTAGTTATTCCAGTTTTCTCACTATCCATCTCTCCGGTGACCCTGAAGTTCCCTTCAGACGATTTGAATGAAACTTTAAGGATATGTTTTGTCTTGGTCTTTCCAGTGTTCAGGAGGACAATGGCTGGAAAAATATGCGTGAAATACTTATTTTCAGGATTATGGCCTTGAAGTAAACACTAAAAAGTTAACAGTAGCTTCAGTTGATTGAACTGCCGTCACAGTCAGTAATTGAACAATTGTAGCGTCAGAATTTGATGCCAAGAAAAAAAAAATTCCATTGAAGAATAGATATGGTCAGAATGAATTCTAATGACATCACTGGCTTTTACCATTGAAAAAAATATCTAAAATAGAGGAAAAAAACATCTAGAAACATCTTGATTCTCCCAAGCCTAAATGAATCTAGATGTTATTAATGAACCCGTCAAAATAAGGTCCCAAAAGATCAAAAGATCTTGTTCAGATGGTAAAAAAAAACTAAGGGGTTTAATATTGCTGCCAACATGCATATATATATATATATATATATATATATATATATATATATATATATATATATATATATATATATATATATGTGTGTGTGTGTGTGTGTGTGTGTGTGTGTGTGTGTGGCTACGGTTCTTTAAAGCATCTAATGTAAACTATTTATCTCTTAAAACATTCATCCTGTGACAGATGAATACCATGGAATTACGTAATGCCAACTAATTTCTGCTCGGATTTCATACTATGATGATGCCATTTTCTGCAGTTATAAAAGCCGGGAAAATCTCATTACTTTTTTTTCTCGGGACACATATATCCCCGTCGACTTCTAAAAGAGATCTTCAGGATAGATATTTCCCAGCAGTCACAGAAACCATTATATATATATATATATATATATATATATATATATATATATATATATATATATATATATATATATATATATATATATATATATAAACCTTTTTGAGACTCTTGATATATATATATATATATATATATATATATATATATATATATATTTGAGACTCTTGATATATATATATAAACCTTTTTGAGACTCTTGATATATATATATATATATATATATATATATATATATATATTTGAGACTCTTGATATATATATATAAACCTTTTTGAGACTCTTGATATATATATATATATATATATATATATATAAAGTCTCAAATATATATATATATATATATATATATATATATATATATATATTGATAGATCAAGAGTCTCAAAAATGTTTAACTAATGTGATTATGCTCAAATAAAAGTAACACAGTTCTAGACAGATTTTGTCGGAGCGCTTTCTAAGTTATGAAACTCGTTTGTCTATGAATTGTTAAATTCTGAAAGTATTGTGGCGATCGGAAAACTCTTACTCATTTTCATGTTCCGAAAGTATTTACGCATTTCTCTGAATGTCAAATAACGTATTTCAAAAAAGGAAATAGATACAAATATCATTGAAGTTTTATTAGCTATCATTTTCCAATAAGATAATTACGTTGATTATCAATGACAGCGGTCCAACGGGAAAGAAAGTTTTCAATTCCTCGTCTGAAAAAAACTTGACGTGAAGTGAGTTTATGCTAATTTGATCCTTTAGTTTGTGTCCAGTAATATTCACGTTTATTTTTAGGAAATTCATACTTTTTTTAGGGATCACTAACCAACAAAAGGCGAGAAAAGTAACTTATTCATTGATCACCACTGTTTTCCTATTTTAATTGATGACCCCTCAACATGGCATGCAGCCAAGAGACCTATATAACATGATGGTTTCTATTGAGTGATTGACCAGACCTATCTATCTATGCGTTACTGCGCCAATGGAGATAGAGGGCTGAAAATGTCAACATTTACACCTTTCTTTACATGTCTAAAAACAACATTTTCTCTCTGTTTTTTTTATCACCCCTTCCTCCAATAGCTTCATATTGGTGGGGTCAATTTACAATCTAAGTGTTTACTAAATTGACCCCTTAGTTTGTACCCGGCAGTGTTCACGCTTGTTATTTGGGGGAGGGGATTAAGACTTTTTAGCGATCACTGCCCAACAAAAGGCACAAAATACCTTTTTTTATAGATCACCCCTTTTCCCATTTTTTAATTGATCACTTCCAACACAGCATGCTGCAAAAAGACGATGATGACTTGGAGGTTTCCATTGAATGAGTAACCAGTATTTTCTTTGTAATATTCATTACTTGAATACTCACCATTCATTGCTGTTGTCTTGGGAAAGACTTTGTCAAGTTTGAAGTCAAAGCTCATCTCCTTGTTGGACTCGTAGAGAATTTCGCTGGTGAATTCTACAAGGTCTCTATCGGGAATTGTAATCTTCAGGAATGGTGTGTATTTGAACCCAGATTCCGACACCAATCTGCCCAAACGACTGGCAATGTAGTACTCTTTCTTTCCGATTTTCAATTGAGTTGTGAGACCAATTTCCTTAGGAACAATTTCGCCGGACACTGAATTGGACAAAAAGTAAATTCTCTAAAATGTACATTTTGGAAGGACCAACACGAATGAAGTTTAAGTATCCAATATTTTCCATTTCGTGGAGAAGAGAAGAACAATTAAATATGAAACAATGAAGCAAATCGAAACTGGTTATTGCAGTCAATAACTGAACACACCGTAGCGTCAGAATTTTAAGTCATGGAGAATGAAATTCTATGCGAAGAATAAAATATGATCAGATTAAGTTACATTTATGACATCACAAGTCTTTTCCACTTGGAAGATCGATTGACTACTGTTGTTATATATATATTTGGCTCATTTTAGAACAACCAACACTGCCAACTTAATCAACATGAGTTTCTTCAGTTTTTAAGAGGTTCAGGCCGGCTATCTATCTATATGCCGCGCGTACAGGCCTCATCGATGCATTAGAAAGATTCAAATTTACACATTTACAACTTTAAAAAAAATGTTGTTTTTTTTACCTTTTGAAAATTCTCCTCTATAAATTAGAGATTAATTTACAATATAAGTGCATGCTAAATTGGCCCCTTAATTTATGAACACGCTTTTGTCTTTTAAAAAATTTCGACTTTTTTGTGATTATTGCCCAATTAAAAGGTGAGAGGAGTAATTTATCTATTCACTCCTTTTTCTTTTTTCTTTTTTTTCAATATTTCAATTAATCAGCCTCCAACAAGACTTGCTTCCCAAAGACGACGGCCACTTGATATTTTCAATGAGCGACTAACCAGACCGGTCTTCGCATTCATCTAATTCGAATGTGGGCGTATGTATATATATATATATATATATATATATATATATATATATATATATATATATATATATATATATATATATATATATATATATGCTTACCTTTTAGATTGATGTCACTGGCAATGAATCCCATGACAGACATATCGATCATCATTGTTTTCATCGGCTCCACTTCGATCTTTCCTTCATACTTCAGTTTCCTTTGTGGAATGACGATCTCAAATTTAGGTTTAAAACTCCACAAATCTTCTGTCTTTTTCATGCCAAGCTCAGCATTTAAGGCATATTCTGTGTGTTCGTTGAAGGATAATTTTCCAGTAAGCTTCTTCATTTCATCCATGTTAACGACTGTACCTGTTTTACAAAGTGTTCTGGGTCAATTGAAATTATGGTAAGTAAAATACATCAACACAATCTGTACATAACAAAAATATGTTGAATATATCAACACGTGGAAAAATAAGTTGATATTAATAATGAAATAAAATACAAACTTACTTATAATGTGCACCGAAATTATATAAAACTTTTTTTTATACCATGAAGAATCTAAAGAGTCATTTTAGGGCTTCAGGAGCTGAAACAATCCCTATATTTCATATCATTATTCAGAGCTTCTGTTTTTTGTCGACGGAGATTATTTTAATATATTTCTCGGAACCTTTTGATTAAACGTAGTTTTCTACAAAGGAAGGAACTGACCTTCAATTTTGATGTTTTTCCATGGAACCATTAAAGTGAGGTGGGCTTCATTTTTGCTTTTCATGACGGCGTCAATAGCAATTCGCCGGGAAACCTTGGAGTTCGGAGTATCCATGTAGAAAGAATATGGTGATTGCTTGAAAGAAGGAAAAACAAGAAGCATAAGTTCAACGCTGCGTCCATCATCCATGGTAGTACTTACAGGAGGAGGAAGAATAAGATGAGGATGGCTCACCAGAAGGTCTGAACCATGTTACATATCAATCCAACACGATACAATTGAGAAAACTGATACATTGTATTACTATTTGTGTCAGTAGTAGCAGAAGGAGGACGAGGAGAATGGAGAGGAACATGAGGATCGTTCAACCGAAGTTTCATATCAATCCAACACGATACGGTTGAGAATTGATGTATATCATATTAGGGACTGTGCGAATTGTATTTTATAGAGATGTGTTGAACATATCTGAATACAATGTTCAAGTTATTCTTATGGGTGAAATCCTGAAAGCAAAAAATAAAATAAAATACTTCATTCTCAAAATAAGTTACAAAAAGAAGTTGCAGATAGAATATGTCTTACTTTGGCGAATCCTTCGATTTGGTATCCGTTGGGGGCGTCCTCGTTGATCATATAAAGATCGTAGACAACCGGACCAGTGAACAGAGAGAATGGAGTCTTTTTGTGATGAGAAGCCTTTGGCACCTTGATAATTTGGCAGAAACTAAGGCCTGTTACTTTCTTCAGCAAGTTTCCCGAGCAAATCTCGTGTTTTCTCATATTATCAACGATCATCTTCTGCTTTTTCTCGGCGTTTCGGTGGACGGTGTAAAAATCAGTCCTAGCAAAGGAAAAATCAAAGTTCATGGTTAAACCGAATGATTATTTGAATCGCGAAGCATTAAAGTAAATGCGGGATAAAATAGATGGAGAGAAATCTTTCCAGAGTGAACTTACTTGAGGTTGAAAATTTCCATCTTCTTTTGAGGGATTTGCAAGTCAAGTTTGTTATTAAAAATATCCAGTTTGGCTCCGGTGCTTGTGTGGGCAACAGTAACCATTTTGACGCCAACTTTAGACACATGGGCATCTACAGACATCTCGCCTTTGACTTGAACTGAAGCACTGTAAATGACAAGATAGAATAGAGATGACAACTGCAAGGTTGCATTCTATGTTATTTGACGAAAATCTTCAATGCAACGATAACTTTCAAGTTAACATGTTTGAAAAACAAAACAGATGCAATAAAGATTTACCTTGGTCTGAAGTCGACGTTGAGTTCAAACTTTGATCGCTGAAGAGAGGCCTTAGCATCGAGTGAAATCGTACCAGTGGAAGACATTGTGAGACTGAGAGGTAAACCGACACAGGTGGGGATCATCATACGGCTATTGAGAAGCTGCATAGATTTGCTGAATGACAAAGCCTGCATATCCATCAGTCTATGCAGTGAAGACTGCAATTTATTCAAAGATTGTTCATCCCAATAACGAAGTTCGTTTCCAAACACTCTCAGGTAGGCAGAAGCACGGAGCGCATCCATGCTTTTATCGAACTGGAGGGGAGAAAAAGAAAGAAAAATCAGTCGAATTCATCACAATAATCAAAGTGTGTAAGCGCTACCTTCGCTATTTGTCATGTCACGATACCTCATCGTGGGGGAATAAGAGCAATGGGCTTGACTACTGAATGCTTGAATAGCGTTTTGAATAGAGGAGGATAAGAGATATGGATTGACTACTGGATGTTTGAACGAATATACGTCGAATGGGGGGAGGACACAGACATTTGATCAATATCATATTTTTGAATTGTATGTATGCAACGTATGAATGAAGCATTGAAATTTTATATTGATCTTTATTCTTCTACAATTGTTTCAAATTCAACCATGGAATTCCCATGATTTCAGCTAATTTAGTTTTGGATATTTCTCTGACAGAAGGTTAAAGGTTATATATACCTATTTTCCGTCTTGGTAAAGATTTGCAAGAATTAATTTTTCACTTTTTATTCCAAAAGGCTATATAATGGAATCGGCAAATCATGTGAACTTTGTAAAAAGGCCATTGGGAAAGGAATGAATTCATCTCTTCTCCCCCTGCTACGGGTAAACAGACGGGTATACTGAGCTCTCTAGTTATAGTTAACAACCAGTCTAAGAGACAGACAACTCTAATTTCGAATTAGCCTGAAAAGGGATGGTTCCTTCAGGCTATTTCGCTATTGACACATTCATGATTATGTGTGGCGTCCCAATGACTCTGGGTTACAAATAGGTAATGTAAGGTAAGTTAAATCCTAACGAAATCAATGATAGATTCTCGTATATTAGGCTTTTCTTGATCTCCTAATGTAACTTTCTTCTGGTTCTCTTTTGTGTTCTTTTTTGTAATTCTAGTTAATTCAGACTTTTTAGACTGTACAATATCTATGGGAATAATTTGACAATGAACTAAGTTTCCATTCAGGCCATATTAAATGGCTTTAGAACTGTCTGCACTTCACAACAATACTATTCTTTAAGTATTCACAAATGAGAAAATCATTATAGTGTCTTTTGGTAGAAGATACGTTTTGTAATTATATTTACTTACATCTTTTGGGGTTTGTGCTTTCTTTTTTGGTTCTTTAACCCCAGATGACCCAAAGAAGTTTTCCAGAATCCTCTCCATGCCTTGGACCCGACCCCCAAACTCCAAGAAGTTGATTGCTCGACCAAATAAATCAATCGTAAGATTCAGGTTAGCCGATCTTGGGATGAAAGATTTCTCTGAGAAGATCACATTGCTGTCCATTTTGGCACCAGCGTTGATCGAATCAAGGAAAAAGGATCCTTCGTAGTTCCTGGAGAATTTCCTTTGGTCAAGGTTGAATTCTTTCTTGAGTTCTTCATCTTGGACAATGTTGTGGATGTCCTGCATGTGTGGGTCTGATGTTTCCATCAGGTTCGTCAGATGAGACCACATAAACGATCCAACTTGGTTAGATTTTTCCTTTTGTAACACTTGGTGAACTTCAGACAGAACTTCTCGGTTTGGACACTTCATCAGAGCAATGTAAGCGTTGAGACGAAGCTCAGAATCCTCAGATTCATCACGGAATACTCCCATCAAATCGGATCGCTGTACAAAAGAGCACAAACATTAAAGGTATTTTTAGCTGTTTATTACAAGCATATAAGATAATGCAAGTGCATTTATATCTATCTTTTTCTTGGAATTCTTCCTACGCTTACAATTTCTTTAATCAAATTTATTTTTACTGTCAATGAAATTTCACCAATAATTCTCTTCAGATTTATATGAATAGCAAATTATGAAATAAACTTTAAGAATTACATTATTTTTCTGAAACTTAATAATCATTGTAATATTATTGATATGAATTGCCCGAAAAGCGATGTAAACATACCATGGCGTCACATGGAATTCTACGGAAAGCGTCCATGGCTGCAATTCTAATTTCCTCACGGACATCTTGACGTGTAGAACAGTGAGTCAGACGAGACACGACCTCACGCGAATGACCAATGTTGCCAAGCGCTCTAAGAGCAAAGACCATTCTCCTGGCATCACCATTCTTGGGGTTGCAATCGTTGGTGTAATCCATCAGTTTTCTGATGAGAGCAGATATTTCAGAATCTTTTCCGCAATCGGGTCGTACATTACAATAGCTGCTTGCCAGAGATGATATAGCGAGAAAGGTGTTTCCGGAAACGTCAGGTTCGTTTAACAAAGGCTGAAAACAAAGAAAAAAGATAGGAATGAATGATTATACATGTTCATTTCTCAGTTTAAATCACTGATTGACAAAAGAAAAACAACACGAAAGAAATACAGGAATTCATTGGATAGAACGGTTTTTATTAGAGTGCGTTTTGATGTTGTACGATTAAGACATTGCTGTACAAATTAATGTAATATCATCTGCTGAAAAAATGCATTAAATTATAAAAAGACATTGAACGGTGCTCTTTTGAACAGTGCGGAACAATTTTGAACGATTTATCCGCTCCAATGAGTACTTGTTATCAACTAATGTTTCATTAAACAGTATCGACATTTCTTGTAGGTTCGACCTTCTTGTAAGCTGTTCCCATTTTCGGAGGTTGTCTTTTATAGCAGGTTTAAAGAAGTGTATAAATTTTCCAAAAGCCATGTTGTTTTTGTCGTTTTTAGCTACCCAGGTACTTTCGACCATCGCCAGTCTTTCCCAAGGTTCGTTTTGGAGTCGCAGAGTTGTGTTAGCCCGTTTTCAAATTTTGAGTGTTTTTATTATCTAGTATTAAAATTACATTTTCGAATTGTTTATTGATATATGCATAGCTGTAATAATGTGTATCGGCATTTTAAAAGATTTTGTTTATTGAAGGTTGTTTGGGTTTAATTAGAATTGCTTTTAAAGTTATTTCATGTTGTGAGAGCTTGGAAGTGGGAGCAATCGAGTTTTTGTTTTAAATGTTTGCAAACTGGGCTAGTATCTGATAGGTGGCGTCGTAATCTTATTGACAGTGTTACAGTTGTATGTACTATATACGTAGTATTATTGTTGATGCATTTCCCCAATGAGTATTTAAGCTGGTAAACAACATTGGCTTTTGTAGTGGGTTTTTCTTTTTTGGTGGGGGGGTAATTTTTCATTAGGAGGTTTGAAGTTTTTAATTCTTTATTGTAAATTACTAGCCTCAAATATTCATTGAGATCGGTGGTAGACATGTATTGGCAGATAATATTTGCATGGCTTGTTCACTTTTATTGAAGTTGAGGCACATTTGGTTAAAGTACGATACGTTGATAATATTTCTGTTTTGGTGAAAAGTGTTATTATTCTTGTTTTTGTTGATATTCCTTTATATATCTATAGTCTAGAAAGCTTCACAGATTTAAACATTGATTTTTTTTAAAACTTTTTTTGAAGGTTATAATGTTGATTTTCAGTCACTTATTTCCCAGTATCTGGTAATGTAATTCAATTATATCCAGTTTTTACACAGAATTTGAAAGAAATTGTCTTTTATGAGACCATCAGTTGTTTCCCTTGTAACCGTTTTTGGGATTTGAAAAATGAATGATTTCATGAACATGGCAACCCAGCAGTGTTGATCAAAACACCACCTCCCTTTTCAGCTATGATTTTATTATATAGCTAATCTCATACTATAGTTTATCATTTCATACGGGGTACTATCATAATGTATTGTATATGAATGCAATTTCATACTACACATCATTAACTTCTTTCCTGAAACACTGGGCTCATTCACTCAGGCTACCCAAAAAACCTATTTGACGATGGGTAATCAATAAGTTGACGTGGATCGTTTTTCGTGTCAATTCTATTGAGTGTTCACCCATGGGAATATCAAATAAGTTCTGTCGGTTTTAATCTCCGACTGTATAAAAACCAACTTATGATATCATCACTTACAAAGAAAAACTTCGAGTTGATTTTTTACCAAAATTTTCGACCGAAGAATTCGATATCTTTTCGCCTAAGCTTAGACTTATATATATATATATATATATATATATATATAGAGAGAGAGAGAGAGAGAGAGAGAGAGAGAGAGAGGGCATCATTGTTATGTGAATATGTATATGTCTTACCATGACGGCTGCAACCATTTCTTTAGTAGGATTGTGAACAAATGATAAGGATAAGAGCCACATTTCAGCTTCGCTACCGGTGACGTGTTTCTTGGAGATGAGTTCTTGGATCATGCCTACTGAAGCTGCAGTTCCTACCATGGGAATGGCATCGTGGAAATATTGCCTATAAAATGAAACATGGTGTTTGTATCTCGATAAAATGTTCAATTAAAGAATTTTAAATCGAAAATATTTCAGGAATATAAAGAATTTGATGGTAATCAAATTTTATTCCATTTTAATCATTTTATCAAATAAAGTGTAATAATTTTTCAAGAGAATCCAGCCTGAATTTATTTGAGACAAAAAGCAGCCGCAATTAAGATGAAGGTAAATAGGAGCCTCAAAATAACCTGATGGTTGTCTCATGTAGTATGAAAAACGTATCTGAAGCAGACGTGAAAAGTAAAGTAGAAACAGCGAAATACATACTTGATGCGATCTGCTTTGTGGGCACAAATGTTTTTTTGGTTGATTTTCTTGTAAACTCTTGAAAGAATATCTCGGTCGACCTGACGCATATGCTCAATCAGTTGATCAACCATTTCAGGAACTTCAGGGCGAATATTTTCGGCTACTTTCTGGCAGAGTTCCTGCAATTTAGCTTCTATCTTTTCATCCTTCTCTTGCTTACTCGATGTGTCATGTTGGTGATGGAACTTCAACGTACTTCTCTGGCTAAAGTGTTCTGTGAATTTAATTAGTCGAAAATGAAAACTCTCGCATTATTCATGTTCGATAATCTACAGTGTAATTTATAGACAGGAATCATACAACAGGAGATAGTTACTAAATCTTATTATCCATCACAAAATCTACCATCATGTGTTTTATGATGATTTGATGGTGCACTAGTCTTCATTAGTATTCATACAATTCATCAATGACACATTCAGATTATTGCCATTGTCGGGGAAATTGTATCGTTGAGTTTCATTTTTGATTTATCCGAAAAAAGATGTTGATGTGCACAATTTTAGCGTAGGAAATAAGTATTAGAAACCGTCAATCAAAACTGTTGACCTGGGGTTTTCAGGGGTTTTAAGTGATTTGGGCTGACTGGATGACTATCTATCTATCAATTCATACGTATAGACCCCACCAACTAGAGGGCTAAACATACAGACATTTACTTCTTATAATGTCTAGAAAAAGGTTTTGTTTTTGTTTTTTTTTAATCCCCTAATAAGTTCTTATTGGGGAGGGGGTAATTTACGATGTAAATTTATGCTAAATCAATTCTTCCGTTTATGTCCAGCCGTGCTCATGCTTGTCTTGTTTTTTGTTGTTGTTTTGTTTTTTGTTTGTTTGTTTGTTTGTTTGTTTGTTTGTTTTCGTTTTCGTTCGTTCCTTTTTAGATTCGAACTTTGTTAGTGATCACAGTCCAAAAAAAAAGTGAGAGAAGTTTTTTTATCCATTGATCACCTCATTTCCATTTTCTCTAATTGATCACCCTCAAAATGGCATGCTGCCAAAAGACATTGGCCACGTGACGGTTTCTATTGAATAACTAACCAGATATCTTTTTTTTTTAATGTATGTAACTTAAAAAAAATTATTTAAGAATGAATGAGAACTGACCATTGGAAGAGTGTCCGGTATTTCTCTTATTGATGAAGGTCAAAGTCTGCTTGTTGCTGGTCATGGCACCGTTCTTTCCGTTCGAGAATGGTCTAAACACGTGCTCCTCTGAACATACTGAACTTTTCAGGATGTTGGAGCCGAGATCCAGTGTCTGTATACATTTATAATCGCTCTTCATCAGAGGAAGAGATTTGACGAACTGGATAGAAGAAACATGATACACACGATAAGGTTATTGCTCTGATAATTGGTAAAACCGATTGGAATTAAACAACAAAACAAAAAAAAAACAAGAGAGATGGCAAGATACTCACCGAAGGTACATTGTATCCGATGGAATGGACAGCCAGGCGGTAACCCTCACGGTCGCTACAGCCGAGCAGATTTTTCGTCTTCTTCACAACCATTGTTCCCCGACCTTGATCTAAGATTTCGTATTCCGAACTACAAGAACCGACTACGTCAGTCTGCAACGAAGATATGATAATTCATTAGGGGTCTGTGAGATTGGCTTTTTTCTCTTCACGAAGTATTTCTTCTTTGTAATTGAAAAAAATCAGTTTTAGATTGAATGAATGAAACGAACCTCAATCAATTTCTGGTTGTGATCAAAGCTATCCATCGAGTTTTGAAATGCAGAGAGGATACCTCTTTTGATGTTCAGGGTCCATGTTGATTCCCCCTCCATTGCACAGATGTGATCAATGCGGCCATCTTGGAATGAGAACTTCAAGGGTTGCTTCATCATGGCTTCTTTGAAAGCCTGAGAATTCTGAACGTCTTCAGAATCTCGAAGAGAAGCGTCCTTGATCTGGAATGGAACGTCAACATTTCGTAATTTAGACATTGGTTATTATCAAACATTAAATTTTTAAGCATTTAATAGCATTAATTAGGCAAACCAGTGAAATGAAGTTGTATTTATCTATCATAAATATTGAGTAGATAATGTTGTTATGGATATCTCCGTAAATAATTTCCATGAGAAATACATATTCAACATCAAAATATATATTGATTCACGCTGTAAAAAACTATGAAACTTATTCAATTGTTCAAGCTTATTTATACAGTGAAATATTTACAGGGCACATTGTATATACTTTTTGCCTAAATTTTTCTTTATATTTCAGCTGATAACCCCCAAATTGCT
>OY735217.1:55627525-55645025 GCA_963457665.1 Thysanoteuthis rhombus
TTTCTCTGTCATGGGCGTCGTGGAGCCAGCATTTTCTGAATTTGTCTAGTTCATTTTTTCATTTTGTATTCCGTCGGCTTCGGTTTCTTATGTGATCACTGGGGATCCATGTTGTGAGTCGTGATGTCTATCGGTTGTCTGACATTCTTGCAAATCGACCTGCCCATTACTATTAAGTTTTTTAATAGATTCTATGATGTCTCTGACTTCCGTTTTCTTTCTGATATACTGTGCTGTCTTGTGATCTCTGTATGTGAGGTTGAGCATGATTCTTTCATGTGCGCGTTGCATGCTTCTCAGTTTGCTGGTCTGTCTCTTGATTAGGTTCCATGTTTCAGCTCCATAAGTGACTATCGGGAGAATGCATTGGTTGTATACTCTGCTTTTTAAAAGTCTCTATTTGAACAATTCAACGCTAAAAAAATGAGCTTGTATAGGTCCAAATACTCATCTCATATGACTTAAAAAATTGGTTAAATTTCAAAAGTTTTCGCGGCTGGGCCTGAAAACAGGCTACACAACGTGCCCTTACTTCGTTTTTTTTTATTGTTGTTGCTGTTTTTTTGTTTGTTTTTGTTTTGTTTTTTGTTTTTGTTTTGCTCTACATCACTGACGACAGCCATTATTTTAAATGGTCCCTTACAGATGGCAGCGATGAATTAATTGTCTCTGAAAATAAATCAGTTCAGCTCCCATGCCAAGCAATTAATGAGGCAATGAAACTGTTTCTATTTTTCGAATGATTCTTGGAGACCCAAACATTATTTGTGACAACTGCAGATTTTTTTGCTATTGACAAATTATGGGTCAATAGTAATAAGTAGGGTGATTTGTTTTTTTCCCAAAAGCATGAGTGCGAAGTGAATGCAAACCAAAGAAATATCCTACTTTCGTTGATTAAAAGGACTGCCTAACTATCATTGATTTGAAGGACAACTTGATTTTATTTAGCTTGAAGGATTTTACCTGATTTGAATTGTTTCAATGCCTTGAAAATCTTTCTGGCCCGGAAAAGCCCATTAGTTTTCTAACAGAATAATGGAATGCATTGTTTTCAGAAGAGGAATCAGGATGGTTTCTTTTCCTTTACTTGATGCAAGAAGGAATGAGAAGAATATTAAGTTGGCATTGCATGACGATTTCATAGCAGTTGATGTGCAACGAAATCATTGTCATTTATTCATTATTATTTCACCAAAAATTCCCTTTGAAAGGGTGAAATAAACAAATTCCCCTTGAAAGGGTGAAATAAACGAATTTCTCATAGGGTGAAATGAACGATTTTTCTTTGAGAGGCTGACATGAACTATTTCCTCTTGAGAGGGTAAAATAAACGAATCCCCCTTGAAAGGGTTAAATAAACGATTTCTCTTTGAGTGGTTGACATGAACTATTTCCTCTTGAGAGGGTAAAATAAACGAATCCCCCTTGAAAGGGTTAAATAAACGATTTCTCTTTGAGAGGCTGACATGAACTATATCCTCTTGAGAGGGTAAAATAAACGAATCCCCCTTGAAAGGGTGAAATAAACAATTTTTCTTTGAGAGGCTGACATGAACTATTTCCTCTTGAGAGGGTGAAATAAACGAATTCCCCCTTGAAAGGGTGAAATAAACAATTTTTCTTTGAGAGGGTGAAATAAACGATTTCTCTTTGAGGGGGTGAAATGAACGAATTCCTCATAGGATGAAATGAACGATTTCTCTTTGAGAGGGTGACATGAACTATTTCCTCTTGAGAGGGTGAAATAAACGATTTCTCTTAGAGAGGGTCAAATGAACAATTTCCTCTTGAGAGGGTGAAATAAACGATTTCTCTTTGAGAGGATGAAATAAACGAATTCCTCATAGGGTGAAATAAACAATTTCTCTTTGAGAGGGTGACATGAACTATTTCCTCTTGAGAGGGTTAAATAAACGATTTCTCTTAGAGAGGGTCAAATGAACTATTTCCTCTTGAGAGGGTGAAATAAACGAATTCCCCTTGAAAGGGTTTGACAAAAATATCATAGTAGCATTTCAATTCGTTTTCCTTCTATAATTAAAGCTAGATCGAAATATCAATCTTGCAAATACATGCAAAGAGAAAGGTAGGTAAAGTGAAAGAGTGGTAAAGAGAGAAAGAGAGATAGAGAAAATGAGGGAGGTAGAGAAAGAGGGGGGAGGGGAAAGATTAGGAGGGAGAGAGAGCAAGTGTCCTGGTTTTTGCTCTCGGTAAGGTTAATTATGAGGATAGTGTCTCCATTTTTAACCGATCATCTTTTGATTGTTTTATGCAGAGATTCACATAAACAATTGTAGGACTGCCCGACTTGAACTGTTTTGTAAAACGGTTTAATTTTAACCGGTTTGTAGGTCTATCTGATTTCAATTATTTTAAAGGATTTCCTAACTATAATTAATTTTGAAAACTGCATGACTTCAAATAGTTTGAAGAACTGACTATCTGTATCTGGTTCAAAAGGCTGCTTGACTTCAATTCGTCAGAGAGAATGATTTTAATTGGTTTGACGGATTGTCTGACTTCAAATTGTTCGAAAATCTACCTGATTTCAATTTGTTTGAAAGAACTATTTTACATTTATTATTCCGAATTTCCGTATCATTATAATTGCTTCGACTCAAGTTTGCTTTGGGAAGAGTCTGATTTTAAGAGGCTTGAAAGACTACCTGACTTTAAAGGGTTTGAAGGAGAGACTGTCTAATTTTTATCGTTTAGAGAAAATACTGGCCGACTTTAATCAATTTTAAGACCGCTCGATTTTGAGTGATCCAAATGACCTCTTGTTTTTGTGTATTGTTGTGGAAGACTGTCTTTATATGGTTCTATATGATTACACCCATTTACATTATATATATATATATATATATTATAAGGACTGCCTGGTTTTAATTGGTCTGAAGGCCTATCTGAATTCGATTGATCGGAAGGACGGTCTGGCTTGGTTTGAAGGACTGCCTGACTCCAATTGATCTTAAGGAATATCGGACTTTGATTGCTTTGTAGGATTAGTGTCTAAGAATGTCTTGATTTAATTGGTTTGTATGTCTGCTTCAATTCAATTGATTTGACGGTCTGTTTGGTTTGAAAGTTTTCAAGAATTCATTTGGTTTGAAGGATTGTTTGACTTTTATTGGTTTAAAGGATATCTTGACTTTGATTGATTTCAGGGATTGCCAGACATAAACTTGATTAGATGACTATTAGACTTTTTTTGGTTTGGAGAACTACATGACTTTAATTGGTTTGAAGGACTAATTTACTTAATTCTGTTTGAAGTTACGTCTGGCTTCAATTAGTTTGTATAACTGCGTAGTTTATATAGTCCCATGTTCGTTTGTATTGTGTTATATGTTGACTCCTGAAATAGATGTTGAGTCACGTCATGTTTTTGTTGAATAACGATAGACAGGCGAAGTAGTAAATTTTGTTTTTAGTCGCATAGCTGCTCTTAGAGGACCATATGTAGACTGTCTGGCTGAGATTTATGGGCATCATTTAAAGCGTAAAGGTGGCTCCAGGGAACTAGATTAGATTGAAATGGATCAATTCTCAATTCATGTTCAATATACATTTGGCTTTATTGTTTAATGTTTATATAGAGCAATAAGGAAAAACCCAGTCCACAAAGTCAAGCTGTACAAAAAGGTAATTTTTTATGTGGTTTTTCTAATAATTCTGGATACGTATTTTTCTGTGATAAACAAAATCGGGAAGAGAGTGTTTGAAGATAAAATGAGGGAACCATCAAACGGCAGTTCTGTGAGTTTTTCCTGTTTGGACATTGTCAAATCATTGATTTCCCGAATATTTTTGCAACTGAATGGATACTTATCTAGTTTGTATCGAATTTTTTCTTTGAATAAAGCTTCTTTGAAACATTTCAAACGAGTGACAGAAATTCTAATTATCATTGGGAATAGGTTGCTTTCCAGCTTTCTTCGGCTGTTATCTGTAATTTTTTGGAATTCTAGGTAATTGTCTGCAATTTTTGGTAGGTCTTGGCAATTTGGGACAATTCTAAAGAATTATCATTGTTTTTCGACAATTATGAATAATTCTCAATAATTTTAAGCAATTTTCGTTAAAACTCGATAATCCTTGGTTATCCACGACTATTTCCAGTCATTTTTGTCAATTTTCGGTGAATCTCGGCCTGTTTAAGTAATTTCCATGTTTGGTGAAAAAAAATATGGGAAATATTAGTGTGTACCTCTCTCTTTCCATATCAAGTTTTTAAAAAATCAATAATTGTCTCATTATTTATTTAGAGATTCATTCATTACTTTCATTCTTCATTTCACAGATCTAATCCAACGCCCGTTTTTACAAAGCAACAAGATTTAAAGCTTAATCTTCATATCTCTTCCCTACAGGCTGTACCTCTCTAATCCGGAACTCTGTGGTCCGTCAACTTCCATAGTCCTGTACGTTTGGAATCTTCTGTCATTAGTTTGTTTGTCTACAACTGTTTAATATTTTTAAAAATACAAAGTCCGTGTATACTTATGTAACCGTATTAGAGCTCAACATGAAATCCGTGATCATTTCTCTGGAAATTTCCTTCATATTTATCTCCTTTAAATCAATGAAATTCCTAAAAAAAATTGCCAACAACCCTTGGAGACAAAAATGCAAAAATAATTTCGTATATCATCAGTCGACCATTTGGATTGGTTTTTGGATGATTCATTTAAGAACCGGTTGATTCTTCTGATCTTAGTTCATCGAATTTGATTGTTTGTTCCATTTACCTTAGATCTTCCTGATTTATTGCTGGTTTTATAATTTGGTAGGTTGGTGTGGTCATTGTCATCAAAGCTCTTATTGAGTGACATTGTGCAATATACTGAGACAGGTGGTCATTACTTTTATTTGTTGGTTTTCCTCTTTATTGCTTTTACTTAATAATTCAGGTTTTTCGATATTCTATTCAAATGTTTGTAAATAACCATAAGATTTAATATGTTTGTATTTTACTATCAATATTTGGAGGGAGTTATGTAGAAGAGTACCTTTTAAGTAAGACCTTACAATGCTTATATCGTGTATGTTCTGTTTTTTTTTTTAATAAATGTCTTCTTCTTCTTCTTCTTCTTCTTCGTCTTCTTCTTCTTCTTCTTCTTCTTCTTCTTCATTCAATTCGTCGCACTCTCTGAAAAATCGTTCAAAATCGATACATTACTCGAATTTGTTACGAAATAGTACCAAAAAAAAGTTTCTGTTCCAGCAGGTTCTGTGGTCCGGCAATGGCCAGATCCCAAGATTGTCATATAAATGGGTTACAACTACAGTACAAAACTATCTACTTACATCGATAGTTATTCCCAAAACAGGCGCTATCAACCCTTTTGGGCGTTAGAACACTCGGGGCGGTAGGAGTATACCTCCAGTGCATAAAGTCGTTATACTTGAAAAGCTGATTTTTACAGTAGAGCTATTTGAAGTTCAAATATTTTCTGTTTATCTGATTTAAAGAATTCTATCAATTTACTTAAATGATTTGATTACAGTTAAATCAAAATAAATTCATTGAGTAATAAAGAAACTTACAATTGAACTTCAAACAGTTGAACTGTAGAATCAACTTTCCAAACACACGAGACTATGAATAAGAGGTATCAAAATAACTCTTCTCTCATTAGATAGGACATGGCAAGAAGACTAAGTATCGTTTTTGACCGACTCAAGGCGAGGAGGGTACTGATGAGATCTTTGCTCCAAAGGGATGTGGTCGTCAGAAAATGTTGGGAAAAGACTAACTTGAAGGATGGAACTCACTCGGCACCTTTCTGCCTATTCTAATGACGAGAATAATCAACAGCTATTTTTTTCTTACAGTCAACTGGAAATGGCCTTTTCTCATAAGCGTGATAAGCTCATTTAATGCCTCCATCTTTGTGTTCTCTTGTCGTTACATCGGAAAATCTGAATAGAAAATGAATTAAAAAAAGGTTTGAGTCATTATTTAGAGTAGCGACCAGGGTTGGAGAAATATTTTACTTTCAAGGACCGCAGAAAATTTACGAAACTGTTCTGCAAGCATTGAAGATGAAATAAAATGTATACTTTATAGTTATCGCAAGACTACAATAAAAATGGATTTGCTACTATCTCTCAAGTCCTTGACAAAACATCAATATATAAATACACTCTTGAAATTATGATAAATTCAACAAACCTTTTTTTACTAAATCGTCTACTGATTCGTCCAACATCATGGTTGATTTAGATTTTTATACTTCTTCATTTTTATATCAAAAATAAAATGTTATGATTTGAATTTATTTGCTCGTTTTGTATTTTTTTTTTTTTATTCCAATTGGTTCAACTCCTTGGCATTTTTTTTTATTTTTTTTATTTTTTCAAGACACAAAAATATTTCTGCAGAACTGAAAATATTCCTGGACCATCAGTACCATGGTCTGCTATTTTTCCTACTCCATGCAGAAACATGAAGAGGTTGCTATGATAACAAAAAAGCCAAATGACAAAAACAAACAAAACAATATTTCAAAGATCGGGAGTGAGTCCAGAGCCTGAACACAAAATATTTGTCAAGTGTAAAACATAAAAAATAAATTTTCGACATGAGTCATCAACATTCCAACTTTTTTTAAGACCACCCAATCTTTCCTTCCATCTTTGATGTTAAACAAAGTTTCGGGAGAGTCATTTTACGGCCTTTTCAAGGTATGATATGTAATATCTGTGAGAAAAGAGACTCTCTTTTTCCAATCTCTTAATACAATATTTCACAACCGTTGCTGTAAAATTTCAACTTTCTGTTTGTTTCTGTTTTTTTAGTTTGCTTTAACGGAGGAAGACACCTGAAAAAAAACTTCCTTTCCTTGTGGATATCATGCCTTCCATCTGAAGAAGGCCGTGGAATGAATGGACCAAAACGTTGTGTTAACACCAAAGATGGGAACAAAAGATCAGATTGTCTGAACAAAAGTTTGAATAAAAAATTCAATTCAAATCGACCAATCAAGAATGACAACACAAAATCTTTGGACCAATCGGAATGCATTATATTTATTTCACAAGAGGCCATTCTGATCCCATCGATTTGCATGGGGAACAAAATTTACGAACTCAATCAGTGTTGTTTGGAGTTCAGATCGAACACACGTCACTCATATCTTTTTTTACACATAACTACGCGTACTCAAAACAATATTTTAAACTCTGTTGCATCATTAACCATGTAAGGGAGACTGGGAACGGTTGCGGCGGTTGTATTTCTCTCGGTTACTCAGAGACTATTTGAACTAGATCAAGCAAACATACAAAAAAAAATGAATTGTCAATGATTTCAACAAGATTCATCAATATATCAGACCACCAGTGCATGGTGGTTTGATAAGGATAGCTTTGGGGCGGTTGACAACAGTCCCCAATCCTGTCAGTCATGACAGAACACAATGTGCTAGCTAGATACACTAACCTCGACATATGCTAACCATGTCCCTTAAAAGTCAACATAACGATGTTTCGAACTAAGTAAGGTTTGGTTAATACATGTAAACAGTCGGAAGAGTATGACTGAAATACAGCTCGTGAAAAAATTACTTTCTTAATTCCAAAACGCGTTCTTGTTTTTTTTTTTTTTTTTTTTTTTTTGATATATGCAACAGCAGACGTTGAATGCGTCTTCTGTTTTCCTGGTGTGCAGTCGAACTGTACATGTGCACTATGAGTTTTGTCCCTCTAGCATGTTTCTGATTGGTGGAACAAAGCTTGTTGCAACCATCCCCAGTCTCCCTTATTTGAAAGGCACTGACATGCATGGACTCTTCCACAAATAACAATGAACTCTCAAGAATCTGAGCAATCTTTTTCACTCACATAACAGCATCCTTTAGTATACTTGAAAAGTATAGTGGTTAAATCAGCAGCAGCAGCAGCCTTTTAGCGCCCGTCATTGGACATAGACCTCATCATCCCAGATTTGTCAGACCCCTCTATCATGGGCGTCGCAGAATCAATACTTTCTAAACTTGTCTAATTCATCACACCATCTTTTTTTTTGCTGACCACTGTTTTATTTATTATATTTGAGGATCCACATCGATGTTCAGCGGTTGACTGAAATTCTTGCAATATGACCAGCCCATTGCCATTTGAGATTTCTTATGGTTTCTATGTTATCTTGGACTCCTGTCTTTTCTCTAATATACTGTGCTATCTAATGATCTCTCCATGTGGGTTGAACATGATTCTCTCACATGCACGTTGTGTGATTCTCAGTTTGAGGGTCAATCATTTGATCTGGTATCATGTTTCAGCTCCACAAGTGATTATCGGGAGGATGCGTTGGTGGTGTACCCTCCTCTTCAATACAAATGTGATTTTTATGCTCTTGAAGGTTAAATCGGCCTTGTGTTATTCCAAATGTTCATTTTCAAAAAGGTTTCAAACAAGTTTCTTTTAATCACGTCAGATGATTCTTTCACGATTTAACTCTTGGAATAATTCTAAAAATTGAGAGACAAATTTGAATTATTAAAAAAAGGGTTACATCGACCAAAATTAACCGTCAAGTTTAATGAAACTTACTTGAAAGAAAAATTGCAGTCCTAATGTATACTATTTCATTAAGTAGTTCACGTACATCATGTATTTTCCTGTCTTTATTAAAATTTACATCATCCTGCTGTTTTTTACCTGCATTCAAATGTTACGCTTTTAGTAGTAACATAAGGGAAACGTTAGGCGGTTTAGTATGTGTTTGAGGGAGAGAGAGAGGGGGATTAAGAGAGAGAGAGATAAGGGGCAGAAGATAAATTTAGGAAGTTTTAAACACCGGTTAGAAGAGCGGGGGACAGACAAGAAAGTTAGGTAGTTTAATAAGAGGATAGGGAAAGAGTAAACAGAAACGAAAATTAGGTAGTTCGATAAGAAGGTAAAATTTAGTGGAAATGAAAGAAAGTTAGATAATTTACAGAGGTGGGATTGCGAGTAGGAAGATTTTTCCATCTTTGTATAACATTTAGATGAAAACATGAATGAATAGCGAAGATTGGAAGGGATAAGGGAGAGAATGAGAAGATACTGACAAAGAATTGGAGAAGACCAAAGGCATGAGACAAAGGATAATGTTAGTTGTCAACACCCGTGAAATTTCCACGGGTCCAGCTAGTTTATATAAAAGTTATTCACTTTTTAAACTGCTTGTGTCCTTTTTTCGATCAAGCCTTCTCTTGGAATTATCGACTCTTTCACTACAGCTTTATCGCCCAAGCGTTTGTTTTAGGTTGATTACTGCTAGGAGAAAAGGGAACGTAGAAGAACTCGTATAATTTCTCTCACGCACATATTACTTGCGTTCTCACGTGTCTAGTTGTTGATACTGTTGATCCATTCATAAATTCTTGCAAAATATTACTATATCTATTTGTGACAAGATTTCTCAATAAGCTAATCGGAACCAGATTTTCATCAAACGCATAATGTCCCCACAATATATAGAAAGTTTTAACCTTTCTATTTTTGGTTTATAAACTTTTACAACAGTTAAAGAGAAAATATCCAATTTTCGGACGATTATAGTAGTGCTGATGATTAAGTTAATGATCAATAATTGTAAACTCTTCTGCCTTCCAATACCAGAAAGAAAAAAATTGTTTTTTGTTATTGTTTTTTTTGGGGGGGGGTTATTGTTTTATTTTTTTTAAGTAAAATCTTGATCAAACAGTCCCAGCACTATTCAATGTTAAATGAGCTTCAGCTCAAATACCAAGACACATCAAAGGTCACACTAGAATTCAAAGACATATCCAACTAGCGAATTCCATCATACTGAACCTCATACGAGAGTACGCCTAGTAAGCTGGTTTCATTATCATTATTATTTTAAGGGGAGGTAACACGGGAAAGATTTTCAAGAGTTAGTTCCCTTAGCCTCACAATCATTCGTTTTACGGTTATATTTTTCTATGTCCACTATTACGCCATATACGCCGGATGTAAGGAAAGAGACACTTTTATATAAATCTATCCATGGTAATGTTTTCGTACACACCAGACATAAATGGAAATTTAATGCTTATTTCAAAATAAAATTTCAAGAAGAATATTTTATAATCACCATCAAAAGTCACTAGCGACTATTTTATGTAATGCTTTCTCTAAATGCACGCGAAAAAACGTGAAAAGGTCTGTGGAATAGTCTCTAAAAGCATGTCTTCCATCTTTCTTACACGCATAAAAAACTTTTAGTTTAGACACTTTACTTTATCATTCCATGCACACACCGCAGACGGATTTTTTTTTTTTTTTGATTCATAAGCAAAATCTCTTTAAAAAAAAAATAACTTTATATTTCTTAATTTATTCAACTTTCACTTACATACTTCTCACGTTTCTTAGGCGCATAAAAACTTCACATGAAATAGTAATTCTCTGGCGTGCGTATTCAGTCAAGTTTGACAGAAGGCCACTGTAAAGGGGCACCCAGTGAGGATCAATATCCATCTTTTTAATCATTTTTAGTTGTAAATGTGCAAATAAATAAAGGCCCATATGAAGAACGAGAAAAGAAGGTTCAAATTGACTCTTACACAAAAACCTCGGGAATTATTTCTCCACTGAATTCAGGAGAAAAAGTATCACATTTGAAGATGGACGGTATCTTTTTCAGGTTTTTTTCTGAGAACATATTTTGATTCTAAGGATTCCTGGAAGAGAGGAAAGAAAGAAATTTTGCCCCCTCCCCAAATAAAAAAGGATTAATGGTCAAATGTTTTTGTTTGTCAAAGAAATATAGCACTACAATGATAATACATGCATTTAGTGAGATAGACCTACTGGGAAACATGGGGCGACAAATGAGCGTGAGACAAAAGAGCGTAGGCAAATTATTGACAGACAATTGAGCGTAATTACAATAACTGAGCGAATCTATATTATACCAATTAAAAAAATCAAGATGAAGAAAATAATAGTTAAAAGTTAATAATGGTTTACAAAACTTCATCTAATGAAGAATGAATGATAAAATAATTGTTTTGCTAACACAGGAGCCATAACACAACTGACAGAAGGTACAGTATAGATTCGCTCAATGGTCTTATCCTATTCTTACTTACGTGCAAATGTCTTTCGCTCATTTGTCGCTCCTCATTTGTCTCACGCTCATTTGTTGGCCAGCTCTGGAAGAATGGCTTAAGAAAGGAAATGGATTCGTGAAATAATATGGTTTTAGTTATTGAGGGCCTATGTAACATGGACGACGCCCTACCAATTGGCCCATGGAGACCTATCAACTGGAGGAATTAAGCAAAAGGTGCTAAAAGGCAACAATAAAGATGGAAGTATTAATTAATAAGATACAATATCCAGAAAATAACTGAACTACATAATTGGCAACAAAGCATCAATCATCATAATCCTGCTTGAGGCAGCCCATCAACATCAACGATGACGTCCTCTATTCCTCTTCATCGAAGATGGAACGCTGGGAGAGACGACCGTCCATTACAGTGGAGAACGGTATTTGATCATAGTCCACTATGCTACATGACCTTGGCCATCAAAAACCTGAGAGAAATAAATGATCTAGTGCCAAAATATATCTATCATATTTTTATTTAGTAAAATTTTTGGGAAAAAAAAGGTTTTGCGATGAAATAGTATCACAAAATTTGCGTGTATCAAAACTTCACACATCTGCACTCAAAAAAATAAATAAATAAATAGATATTGATTTTTTTTAGATTTTATGTTTTTTTTCTTCTATTAAATCAACATGTCTGCATTCCTCTCCTCTACGGTCTTCATAAATAACTTCTGATCAAATTGACCTGCAACGCATTTATTTTGTTGTGGGAATGTTTTCTAAAAAAAAAAAAAGAAGTTTTGGTTGTCGGTATACGATATGTATATATTAAATAGACATTTGATCAAATTAATCTTTTTTTTCCGGTAGAAATGTTAAATTTTAACTACCCATTTATCTATTAAAAAAAAAAAATTAAGCTAAAAAGGAAAAAAGTGTATCGAGATGAAATAAAGCTATGGATTCTTTTCCTCTCAATAACGTTTTTAATCTATGTAATATAATAAATATACTTCTGATCAGATTAGAACTGCGTATATTTTCTTATTCATTTCAAGTTTACAGAAATGTCGCTGTATGCTTTATGAAATATGGAGAAGCGATGATGAAAAAACTTTAAAATGTAATTTTCCATTTTCAAAACAGTGAAAACGTGTAGGTAAAAAAGAAATGGAGCTTTGTCTCATGAACATAATCTACTATCAATAGAATAAAACCTGCTGGTTGGACTATCTGGTCTGTTGACCAACAAACTTTTTATCTTTGTAATTGGGGACTCGTCAATCCGAAGTGAAAAAGATAAACTCAACGATATGACTCTAGGTGATGTTACGTGAAATCAAGCTATCTTTAATTATCTCCCTTGGATTTTTCAATCTTATGACATGAAGCATACTATACTGACCCAGTGCCGACCGGACATCAGAATACGTGCCAATGTATTTGGGGAGGGGGTCAAATATGTGTAATCAAGTTTTGATTTTTTTTTTCTCTTTCGAAGTCCAGTGTTTCCAACATTTTTTTTTCTTCCGAATTTGAGAGTGACTTCCAAAATCGAAAAATCACATCCAAATTCGCAATTCTTTGCACAACACCAGACTTTGGCCTTGCAAATCAAAATAGTGTTGATGATTGTCTGTGCAGCCCGTGGCACTAAAATCTCCACTCCTGTGCGGATTTTCTCTCTTTTTTCCTCTACATTCAAAGTATTATAACACCAGAAATGTGGATACATTATCGGGCCACTTACCCAGCTTCCAGAAAATCAGTGTTACCAGGGAAATAATTTTTTGTCAGCGCTATGTAAGGGACATAACTCGTTTTGTCAAATGGAGATATTTATGGAGAAAATTTAAGAATAGAAATTAACATATAGGTGTTCTTTAGAATCATGGTTTTGTTGAATTTATGAATAAATATGAAACTACTAAAGCACAACTAAGCATACAACACATTGAATAATTGGTTGGAAAGGCTAGTGACCAAAACCAAGATATTCTCCATCTATTTTCATTCAATGGAGTATTATTAATCATTGTTATTAATTTTTATGGTTACTTTTCATCTTCATAATTTTTTTTTAAATAAACACATGCATGATGTGAGCGAGTATATTGTATTTTAATGAAAAAAAATATATAATATTTCATATTATATATTTTTTATATGTTTCAATTTCGGCAATACTTATTGAATATCAAAGTGTTTTTCTATCCCAATAAAATCACTAACAGCTCCTTAGGTAGTTGGGTAATTCAGAAACAGAACTCAGTAGGAAGTTTTACATACGCTAGATATAAGTAAGTAATGAATAAGTACATACAAGTCCTCTATCTAGAAATAAAGCAAAAAAAACAATTACCATAAGTCTGAAGGTAAACTGAGTATTCCCAGACCCCAAAATGGTGATAACAGTACATTATCACCCCACCCCTCCACTGACTAAAGAACATAGATGACTTGGGTGTGAGCGAGAGGGAGGAGAACAGAGAGAGAGGAAAGTTGTGTGCACTGAATCTATAACAGCTTGCTGCAAAACAAACTATTTCACTCAATTTTCTTTTAACAAAAAAAAAAAAAAAAAAAAAAAAAAAAAAAAAAAATGGCGAGAGATTGTAATACCACTTTACAATTTTGAAAGAATGACACACCAGCAGTCAATAATTTAACAACCATGGCGTTGGAATCTGAATTTTATATACCTGCAAAAAGCAACGCTTTCTAAGTCTTAAATTGAGCACTCTAGTAGATGAACTGTATGTCCAGTTCTGCATAGAGCAGGGGTAAAATACTGGACTCCCAGGTCAGGAGTGAAGGTTTCAATCACTCAAGTGGATATTGCGTCCATAGCCAAACTGAAGATTCATAATACGACGAACCTTTGTCCAAATGACTGAATATAGAATATAGATATATACTTGAAAATGGTTAGCGTCATTGTACCTTGACCGAGCTGCATTAAAGTCTTCACTCTAAAAAAAAAAGAAAAAGAAAAAAAAAGCTTCAAATCTTAAATATATTGTTTCATCAGTAAGAATGATGTTTGGGTTTGATTTTACTATGGAAAATGGATTACCAAATGATATAAGTAAGAATTCTAACTACGATAAACATTTAATCCAATACATACAACACATCAAAAGAAAAAAGTGTAATTATACCACCCTATTCAACAATACTCAGACACAATTTTAACAAAAGAAATACAAATTATTCATCACACAACACAATTGGAAAAAAGTTGTAACAAATGATTTCAAAGCCAGACAAACTGACTCAGTTTATTATCTTGACTCAAAATTTTAAACGGAAAGAAAAAATTAAAATGAAAATTAAAAATAAAATCAAATTAAATAAATTTTTTCACATTTTGGATTGATCAATACAAGACCATTTTTGGTGCAGATGCAATAAGCTTAAAGTAATGCAACTCATATTATATATATATATATATATATATATATATATATATATATATATATATATATATGTATATATATATCATTTTGGTGTATGTTCAGCTCAAGGGGAACAAATTGCTATACAACTCAACTTTGTAACGTTCTTTCTTTCTCCACATTTTCAACACTGAAAATGGAGGTTTTTGGGGTTTTTTTTTTCAAAAACACCGAATGCTTTTTCTTTCTAAACTAAATAGATTTATTAGAACATTTTTTCTAACTTATAAAAAAAAAAAAAAAAAAATATTTTTCAGCTTATTTGACATTTTCTTCCCACCCAACCCCCACAAACGTCTCCCAAACCACCCAGAATCCTAAAAGCCGACTGTCAGTGACAGAGATTAAAAGTCAAACCTATCTTCATTTCTGTATATAAAATTATGTGTTTTCAATTTTAATTTAGAGCTCTGTCCTGGTTTGAGATGAACTCTTCACAACTAGTGAGGATTTCAAGCCAAAATAAAGTCAAGTTTCAATGGAGTAAATATCACTTGCTATTTTCACACCAACTCATTTTCTGATTATTACTTTCGAAATCTGGATACATCTAATGCCTCCAAATGTCTTATAAGCCGCAAAATATGGTGATATGCATAAATTTTAAGAGATGGGGCAATTGGAAGGAAAAAAAGTGGGGAGGGTAATAATTGTACAAATAATATGGAAACCAACAAGGTAAGAAAAAAGGCTGATCAGTTGAGTGCAATTACGTCGTCCAAGATCACTTTCTTCTTTCGTAGACATGATACGTCCATTTGACATCTTTCTCTTCCTGCACCTCACTCGGCACATCCACCAACCTGAAACAGATACAAAAAGACAAGTCCAGTATATGAAATTCACTTTCAGACGGGGGAGGGGGTACTTTTTATCCCTGCCACTTTCTAACACTAATAGATCTCGGACATGAGCAAACTCCCTGCCACACATCAAGATTTGAAAACTCATAGTATAAATAAGTGACAGGGGGTAGTTTTGTAGCAAAATATTTCATTAACATATTTCCACATTCTAGTAATGCGACAGGAACTCCTACTGCACTGAACATTTGATCTCATGGTCAACTTTTTAAATAGATTTTGAAAATTTTTATCTGCCTAGCTCTAGAAAATTCTCCCCCCCCCCTCAAGAAAAAGATGTCAAAGTGGACTCCAAATTTGTCCAGGAAGCCATCACAACTCTGAGCTTGTCCCACCTTGTGAGCTCTGTCTGGAAAGGAAGAGAGTCCTGCCAAGGCAGTACAAAATTTATCAATCTTTATAGCTTTTCAAGATCCTGAGATATAAGGTCTCAAAAGTGTCACCCCCACCCCCAAATTAATTGAATAAAATAATTAAATTTTTCTAAAAGGCAAAAATTATGTGGAAGTGGGATAATCTATACAACTATATCCATTCAAAGTAAATTTATTTTCAACTTATCTGGGAAGTTAATTCATATAGAATTGAAAGGATATGAAAAAAAAAAAAAAAAAAATGAATAACTCACCCGAAAATTTCAGGAAATTCTTCCTCTTTGAATTCTGGGAAGAAGACATCGCATTCGTAGTCCGCCTGGATCTTGGTCAGATATATGCTGCATGGACAGTCAGATTCAATGACTTCCTGCAAAAGAAATACGGACGATCACTCAAATCCAAATCCCATAAGCCATTAAGCACCATAGTTTCTGAATTTCGACCACACTACCCTCCCCCTGCACAGAAGATGATACAGACAAAAAAGATGGCAAGAGATCTGCTGTGCATAATGGATGGCTTACATATTTAGGCATAATTCAGAGGTAAAATGTTGCAGTGATTTTATTCAGATTCTTGCCATAATTTCAAAAGTAGGTTTATTTTTGTAAAATGTTCAGAAACTTGTACAAAAAAAAAAAATTCTAAAAATCCAAGATGGCCACCATCTGATGAGGTCATATGCAAATAAGGAAATTTTTTCTTCCTTTTCAAACATTAATCTTGTGCCATACTGATCATTTTATTTCTTATTGGCAACTTTCTGTCATGAAACCATCTCTCACTATAACCCCTTCAAAAAGTCAAATTTAATTGTCCTTGTAACCCGATCCCTCAAACTCCATACATAAATAAATTGGGCTCACCAATTAAAGACAACACACGACATAGTTAGTACCCTTACGCTGACTAGGGCTTCAGCCATCCTTGGCTGGGATTCACATATCGCAAGGTCCACTGTCTTGACTCTAGTTGGCGATAAATGAATGACCAAGAGGTATCACTCACTATACCATGCAGATATTTACATGGCATAGCCTTGTCTGGCACAAGGGCATAATTGCAGAGTACCCTAAGGGGAACAAATTAATCTCCCTTATTTCAAAGAAAAAAAAAAAATCCAAGACTGGAGAGTTGAAATTGTTAATTTGAGGTCAGTTTTGCTGATAGTAAATCTTATTTGGATATTTTCAATAGCTGCCCCCCCACACCTTTCGACCCTAATATCCTCCAGTTGAAGATCAAGAGAAAATTGAGTACAGACTGTGTCTTTTATAACAAGAGAGGAAATGAATGACAAGTCAGAGATTTGCTTCACTAAATTGAAAAAAAAAAAAATTTAATTATTTTTCTCAACTAAATTGGAGGGGGGGGGATATTTTAATAATAATAAGCCAGGTGCAGCCAAAAAGTGGCTAATTCAGGAATCCTGGGAGCATGTGTACAAAATGTTCCATCTGATGAACTTGTCCATGAAGCTTCGGAGATTTTCCAGTAAAAAGTTTGCATTAGTCAGAAACCATGAACTTTCAAGCCCAACGCACACAGGGTTCCCTTCTAGAATTTTCCATTAAATGCAAATGACAGGAATTTCCGTCTATGCAGTTCTTAGGCCAACAATGAAATTCTTTTTATTGTGATTGGGGAAATCAATTTGGTTCTAGTCGAATCATAGCTTGTATCTTGCAATTAATTATCACACAATAGACAATGGCTTTTATCTAGCAATGGATAACTATT
>OY735217.1:55650025-55752525 GCA_963457665.1 Thysanoteuthis rhombus
ATATATATATATATATATATATTATGTGTACTGTAGAGAGTGAGACAGGCTCGGGAGTGAGGTGTTTAGAGGTAAGGTTTATTAATCCTTATATGTAAATTGTACAGACATGTTTCGGGATTCTTCCCATCATCAATGGTGTGTGCTGTGTGATATATATATATATATATATATATATATATATATGTTTGAAGATGACTAAGGCAGCATTACCTATATAAAAAATAGCCTATCTTAGGTAATGCTGCCTTAGTCCTCTTCCAAGTCTTTCAGGATGGCATATATAAGCTTCACAAATCTAAACACTGAAAAAACTTTCGAATTTCTTCATTTTTTTTGTTCAATCCCCACCCCCTCGTTTTACATATACTTTAAAGTAAAATATGTAAATTCTCTGTAAGGATCATCATTTGTTTACCATGTAAACATTTCGGGAGATATATATATATATATATATATATATATATATATATATATATATATAGAGTAACTGTCATGAGTATAGGAACAAATAGCCACTTCACTTTTAATCATATTGTCAAAAATAATGGGGATTATGTATTAATTGACACTAAGAAGTTTAAAGCTATTTTATTAGATAATTTATTTTTAATAATTCAAGTATCCTAATATTTTTTTGGTCTGAAAATCAATGCACGAATGTACAGAAAAGAAATTTGCATATATGCCTATCAAATGTTTAGATAGCTGAAGTTGTCTCAAAAAATGATTAAAAAAATCGGCCAAACTTTAATTTTCAGCTAACAATCTTATACTCATTTAAAAGGCCACTAAAGAAAAAAAAAAAAGAAAAAAAATTTTTTCCAAACAAGACTCCAAAACAAAAATCATTCACTCACTTTATTTTAAAAACTGTTTTTTCTGATAGCCAGATTTCTAGGTGAACCAACCTCACCTTCAGCAACTAGTAATGCCACTACTACTCCATATCCCTTTGAGATTAGAAATCAAAGATATGGACGTAAGGATGATGGACACATTGAACTTATGGTTCTTGTTTTTAAATCAATAAATAATGCCCAGCACATTGCAATAGTCATACGTTGACTTACGCCTGCCAATGAACAAACATTGGATTGCAGATACGTCCCCTAAAGAGTTTAAACTAAAAAAATTTTTAAAAATTTTAAAAAACTGCCAAAGATGGGAATTTTAATCTTCACAGTTCTATAACTATGAGAATGACATTGTTTGCTTGCTAAAGAGAACACAGCATATACATCATGTGTCATGTTTCTTTCAAGTTCTCCAGACAAGGAAGGTGAGAAGAATATAAAAAGAACAGATGCTTTGCTGAGTTGAGTTTATGATTTAGTGAATGAAAATGGATGACATTTGTTCTTTTCTCTTTAGAAAGTAAAAAGAGTGGAACCTGAATGCCCTTCATTTCTTATGCATAAAGATGTAAATATCCATACCTTGCCCCAAATGAATTACCTTATTTGAAAGATTTAAAAGTACCTAAAAAATAAATAAATAAATAAAAAATTTTTTAAAAAATTTTTTTAATTTAGATGGTGCCTAGTGGTGTTCACATGCAAAAACATGCAAAGATTTTTGTGCACAAAATTTCATTTTTACATTAAAACTTATTAATTCAACTGCATTAAAACCATATTTTGATTTTCTATCATCATGTTAGTAATTCATCGCAATGTGTATATCTGTAGCTCAGAGCGCACCAATGATACAAACCACCATATATTACTGGTACCTACCATGAATGGTTAAACTAGACTCATTGACCATCTTTGGCAAACTCAATCCTCATTGGGTGCCATACCATCAAGGCTCTGTATCAGGTTATGGTAAAAGTAGATATCTATCCAAAAGAAAGAATGATATGTTTACCTGGATCTTCTGTTTTACTGGTAATTTTGGAGAAATATGCCATTTCTTTTCTGGAAGAGAGAAAAAAAACAACTTTAAAATTTCCAATTTAACTATCTCAAGTCGTAAGATGTAAAACAATGTTTTGATAAAAGGCAACAAGAAATTATGAATCACCATCTGGAGGGGGTGATGAATTAAAGTGTTTGAAGAAGGGATGATCAATGAACCTTTTGCTGGGCTGTGATTACTATGAAGAAAAAAAAAATCCAATAACTAAAAACCTATCCTGGACAGGAATATTTTTTTAAACAAAAAATTTCCCCAACTCACCGAGGAGTAGTTCTACGGACAGTAACAGCTTGGTGAAGTCCAGATAGATGATTATAAATGTCAGAGCACGATAAACCAAAACCCAGCAACAGTAATCAAACCGGTCTATTGTGGGTAGCAGTTATTGAAAATGAATGGAAAACTTGGGGTTTTCTTTCTTCATAGTATCATACACCAATTCATTTGAACTGTAGTCCTTATTTAGGTTGTAAGAGTCATGTTTTGGCCAATGTACCCACCAGCTTTTTCAGGTATAGGCTGTATTCCATAAGATTCTCAGAATTTCAAAGTTGAGCCTTCATTTAATCCACGGATGATAGGCTGTTCTCCTTCAAGGGGGTATCTCAGACCAGTTTGAAATTCCAAGAATAAAACAGGCATCTGAAGAAGGGCAGAGGTGTAAACATACAATATGGCTTGGAGAAAATTGGCTAAGCAAGAATGAAGACAGATGACAATCTGATGGGCCTCTGTAGCTTTATTGGGAAGGACGAATCCCAGTCAGATGGGTTCCCAAAGGATTCAAGTTATTTGCTATGCACTGTCTAAATTGGTAGGCATAAATATCACCACCTTGTGAAATACGAACAACAAAAGATTCCAGTATAACTCTTCACTAAGAAAAATGTCCTGTGCACTCAAGAGCTAATTGAGTACACTCCAAGCTGTGTATTTAGGGTGGAGGTATCCCTTCAGTAGAAGTCATCATAAAAGCTTGTAAGAAAGAAAAAAAGAGAAAGTTAAAAAAAAAAAAAAAAGGTTAAGTAAACGATAAGATAAGGGAAAAAAAAAACAACTTGGGGAGGGGGGTGTCCCATGATCACTGAACTATCAGCTGCTTCTGATTTTTTCTTTCTTTAATTGTTATTAAGCAAGCAAACCATTTTTTTCCACTGAGGTTTCAATGCTCTTAACACAAATTACGAAAGCACATCAAAACCCATATATAGGCTGCCAATCAGTCAACAATGCAAGAGAAGACAATCTATAATAAGCAATTAAATGTATTTTGAAATAATTTATTTTTAAAACATTAGTAGGTGGGTTAGGGAACGGTCTAATGGAAGAAAAGAATTTCTAAGAGAACTGCAACTCTTGACACAAATCTTTAACGCTACCATAAAGTCAGAGCAAACAAAGACTTTTTTCTCGGCTAAAGAGTATAAAATCTCAGTTGGCTTCAATTAAATGCGAATAATTTTTTTGTTTTTTTAAGTTTTTAAACTTTTTTCCACTATTGTATTTGCGTAATGGCCGCCTCTACCAATATGGCTTCCGGTGAGTATTGTGCACGTGTTCAACATTGGCTTTGTTACCAATTTCTTGCTTTACAAATTTTGGAGAAAACTTTTGCAGAAGTTTGCTTATGTGTTTAAAAGTTCTTCAGTGGACAAACTCGCTTCTTTTTTGTCTTTTCTGTGCACAAACTTTTATCATTTGAAAATAATTTACCAAAATTTTACAAAATTGACGATTTACTCCCTTGTATTCATTGGCGCAAAATTCAAATGGGATTGAATATACCACAATGTATTTAAAACTGGCATTTTTTAGCAGCAGTTGATGGCATCATTAAGCGAGCTTCATTTCAATCAGGGTGGTATTAAAATAAGTTGATGCGTGTCATTTCACTCATTTTCGAGAAAAATTGCGGAACTGATTTAGTCTATATTAGAATTAGGATTATTTTCCACATGACCGTTCCTTCAACATTGGCTGTTTCACCATGTTTAATCGAAATTAAATTATGGACGCTGAACCAAAGAATAAAAGACGAATTCAACGAATTGATATTCTCAATTTGCAACATGTTCCGGGTGAATTTCGTTAAAATTAAAACAAACGTGAACTTCAATTTATTATCACTTTATATTCTAGTCTTTTTCGGGATACAATATACCAAGGGAAGTGATTCATAATTTTGTAGATTTTTCATTAACATATTACCTCCCTCGATACTTGAAAAAGTAAAGTGGTTTTCTGACACTGAATTGAAAATAACCATAACTCATAACTAACTGACATAACTTATTAAAAAGTGAAAACTAATGGGTTTTTTTGCCAGCCGTGAAGGCCCTATAAGTATTTTCCATATCTTCGCTCTTCCTCTAAGAGCGCTAAATCCACGAAAGTAGAAAAAAAAAGTCCACTAAATGATTATTCCAAATTTAAAAGCAATCTTCAAAACAATTTTTCCAAATTCTCGAAAGAAAAAATGAACACGAGGTTTCACAAGTGCGTGACAGTCGCCTACCAGCCGAATCCTTGAAGACGGCAGCCATTACACAAATACAATATGCCCGGAAATTGTAAAAATAATTAAGTCTTTCATAAAATAAACTAATAGTTTTTAAACTGAAGCTGAGTGACATTCTCCCGCTTCAAGACGAGTTTACTTCCCCAAAAGAGAAAAAAAAATTGGACCCTTAGAAATACGTTACAGAAGTGCATTATCACGAAACTTCTAACTTGAGTGAAGACTGAAGAAAAAGGGTTAATTGAATAGTATCTCAACTCTTGTTCACTCACGGAAAATTCCATGGTAATTTGTTCTTGAAACCAATTCCTCTGTTCTTACACATGGCAGAGATTACATTTAGCTTGATACCTTCAGTCATGGTTTAATTTGGGTTCGGTTCCGTCTTGTGGGGGGTTGACAACGACAACTGCGATGTTTTTAAAAAAATGCGCCAAATTTTCAGCTCGGTGGCAAACCGGTTGCCAATTAATCTCACAATTTTATATCCAAAATTGAGTGAAAAAAATATCTGAATTTCTCCTAAAAATATCCAAGAAGACATCCCAAAATCTATAACGCATTTCTTGAGGCTTTTTCCGCTGCAATCGATAAAAAGGAAATTTAATTCAACATCTGTGACCAATAAGACTTAATTTCTTGAACAATTGATTAAAATTTCAGAAATAGGTCAAACACCTACCTTTTGTCCCTCTGAAAAAAATTCTGATATGTTTTTGACTATGTACACAGTGATTAAATTTTGTTATTTTGGGGATTATTGGTTCAGGTCTAAATATTTTAGATGATTTTAGATGAATATCTCAAAGTTTCTGATATTTTCAGATGAATGTGTAAACATTCTTGATGAATATCTAAGAAAATTTCCGGTATCTAAAAATATCTGAAAAGATTTCAAACTATGCAAATATCATTTTTAAAAAATCTTTCGGGGTGTGAAATACGTAAATACATTTTTTTTTATATATCTAAACGTATAAAAGATATCTCGATAGGTGTGTGAAATGGGAATACCTTTTAAGACAACTCCTTATAAAGACTTTCAAGTAGTTCTCCCTAATTGAGTACTTCCCGATAAATATAGAAATACCTTAATTAGTGCAGGTGTTGACGTAGTATGGTTAAGGTATTGCTGTATACATTAATGTAAGTTAGTTTAAATTGAAAAAGCAAAAACATTATATTACAATAAGACCTAGAACAGAGCTGCTTTGAACAGTGCGGACATATTTTGGAACAAATCCACCGCACTCATCAAGGCATGCATGTATATTATCCAGTTTATATAAATTGCAGTTGTATATTTTTAATGATCAGAGTTCGAGGCCAGGTGAATGGTAGAATTTTCGAGCACCAATTTTCAAAGTAGGCCGCCGATATTAATTATGATTGCAGCTGTTTAAAAAGGATGATATGTCGATCTTTCGGAATAGGTTGTCAGCTATGTCAACCATCTTCAAAAGCAAGTATAGAAGGTCGTAATTGACTAAAACAATGAAATTTTAGAGTCAGCATTACACCATTACGTTTGTCATATATATATATATATATATATATATATATATATATATATATATATATATTATTTATTTTACGAAAAGTATTGAATTAAGGACAGGATTCGATTGGATGGGGGTTTTTTTGTTTATTTAATTGAATGAAAAAAATTAATATTCCTTGGATACAATAAAATATTAGAAATCCGGGTCAAAAGGCATCAAGCCGAGAGACACTAGTCAAAAGAAGAATAGTTTGGTACTGACAACTGTGAGTTACAATCGCGTTCGGTCAAAAGGCGTCTTTGCAGAATGTCAATTCTGTAGTACAAAAATTGTAACTGAATCTGTACAAATATTTAATCTAAACATTAGAATAACTGATACATTTAAATGGAATAAGTAATATTTTAGGACAATCTTTTTACAGCTAAAATAGTTAATATCTGTTAATATTTGCTTTGAAATGGACCCCAAAATTCCAAGAGTCTACGAAGTATATTTTCTAACTAAAATTTATGTTTTTATCTGGTTTCAACGCAATATGAAATTGTAGAATTCTTTCGAAAATTTAGATGAATTAAATGGTTTTAGGATTTGTTTATTTGTTGTTTTGTTGTTGTTGCTGTTCTGCATTAATATCTTATGAATATGATGTTTGATAATACCTGTTCATTGAAAAAAATACTTTTTTAGAGCCCATGTATGACTATAAATAAAGTAAATGAATTAAGTCCACGATCAACTTTTAAACATTCAAGTTGATTCCTTGGTCGACGACATTTTTTCAATTTTCCTTTATGCTTTTAATTATCTTCTCTTTTTTTTTCAATTTATTGACACTTAAAAAAGGGGGCTCAGAAGCAGTTGATCTCTCTTCAT
This sequence comes from Thysanoteuthis rhombus, assembly GCA_963457665.1. Lineage (NCBI taxonomy): Eukaryota > Metazoa > Mollusca > Cephalopoda > Oegopsida > Thysanoteuthidae > Thysanoteuthis > Thysanoteuthis major. The sequence goes on from OY735217.1 coordinate 55,656,845, forward strand.
TCTTATAACATCGCCTTTTATCAACAAAATATGACGGACTTTAAGACTCTCAAATTTTCAAAGGATGGATATAAGTATCTTTTTAACGTGTTTTTTTGCTTTGAAATCGTGTTAAGAATAAAAGGGTTTTTATTTTATTTTTGCGTTTACTATTTTGTTTGATGCCTTGATTAAAAAGTATACTTTTCAGATCCTATATATGACGTAAAATTGAAATAAAGACTTTTTATTCATTCATTTTTTTAGATGGATAGAAGTGTTTTGCATCACTATTGTAAAAAAACGAAACTGAATCATAATGAAATGGTTCGTTAAAAGGTTTAACGAATGAAAAACCAATTTTAGATTCTAAAATGAAATTATTCACTACTGATTTGAAGACTAAGAATTAATAAAGACGTCAAAACGATTTATTTATCCGTTCTTTGAATATTCGAGATCCTTAATTCAAATGTGCAGTTTATCTATATTCAGGTTGTCTTATGCCAGATTAACTGAACACAGATCGTCTTGACTATAATAGGAAAAAAAACATTCAGGGTATTATTTGTTTGTGTCATTCTTATGCAATATTTTATTGTTTAGACACTGGAAATCACAGAATCAATCTAATCAAATTAAACATTTATATTTTTGAAACTGATAAAAATATTTTTCATAACAGAAATATCAGAAATCTAATACTACGCCATTTTTATGTTAACGGGAGCCTTTTCTGCAAACAAATCCAGTGCCTTGAATTCTTCTCACGGAAAAATTATATCGTTTTTTTTTTCTAAACTTTCTCCATAATAAGGCTGTGACGAAAAAAAATTAAGTATCATCCATGTTGGAAGCATTTTTCTTCTCGTATTTTGCCTCAAACGAAAAATGGAGGTAAAAAAATGGTGAATTTAGCGGTGAGCAATACAAATCGTAAAGGTGGAATGTTTTAATTTCTGTATAAGAAATTAACGAATAAACCGATTTCGTTAAAATTTTTGTCATTTATTCATTCATGAATGAAGTTTTTGATAGATTATTTTATTTTGTAAGAAAAGCTCATAGAAAAGTTTTTTCGAGTCAACGCCTCCCTCAAATGTTCAAATTTTATGAAAGCACATCCTAGAAAAAAATCTCAAATAGATTGATCCCTGACGAAATTTAATCGATTAATTTATTTCAATAAAATTCATTATTTCTATGAATATTCGGACCATCCTCATCTTAATGAGGATGGTCCAAATATTAATAGAAATAATAATAATACCTCATCTCAAAAATTCATTTTTTTAAATCCCCAGGATATCATTCTTTTAAATTTCTATATATAATCATATTTTATATCGTAAAGACACTGGAAATCGCTGAACCAATAAAATATTTTTTTTGTTGTACATAAGTTCATTTAACACAAATATGTTCCGTGATTTATTGTCTTAACAATAAAATACTGTTTAAGAATTTGAAAATATCAATATCCAAGGTAATTTTTTAAAGATTAATTCTGCAATTTCCAATATCTTCACACAAAATTGCTGACAAAATGTTTAGAGCCAGATTGACTAAATTAAGTGAAAAATCACCATTTACAGAGCGAAAAATTGTTGAAAAACACTTTCTACCCCGTTGCTGTTATATTTGATTAATTAGCCACAAAGCTTCATCCGTCTTAAGGTTTTAGGTTTAATCCTTCGTGTTCACAAATTAAAAATAAAAGGGGCCTACATATAATGGAAAGATACACCTTTCTTTCTTGCATGGTTATCTGTATTCGGGTTCCTTGTAAATTATTTGCTTAGTATTATTTATAAATTTGTCTAAATGAAGTAAATGAATTGAGTTTACGATCAAATTTATTCCCTCTTTCATTAAAAACTACGGTTTTCCCCTCTTTTTAGGCTTTACATAATTCATTTTTTTAAATTGATTTAATGGACACTTTTTCCGCCCCTCAAAATCAGTTAGTCTTTCTTCATTCTTATAACATCGCCTTATATCAATAAAATATCACAGCAACGGGGTATATTGGCTTTCAACAATTGTTCATTTTTCTTTTAATGTTTAGAATCTTGAATATTCAAAGGATGGATAAATGAATCGTTTTAACGTCTTTCTGTTAGATTTCAGTCTTCAAATCAGGCATGATTAATTTCATTTTAGAATCTAAAATTGGTTCATCTTTCATGATGATTCAATTTCACTTTTTGTGACTGTGAAAAAAACATCTCTATCCATTAAAAAAAAATGAGTTGATAAAGTTTTAATTTCATTTTCGTGTCATACGTAGCATCTAAAAGGGTTTGTTTTTGTTTTTCATCAAAAGGTATGAACAAAAAAGTTATTTATCCCAAAAATGAAAATAACTTTTATTCATCCTACGATTTAATGGCGGTCAAATCTGATAAAGAAATAATTATACCTTTTGATTAAAACCTTACTTTATGAAATATTACTTTTTATGAAAATATTACTTATTTCATGCAAAAGTATCATTCATTTTATCATTCAATATTTTGGCAAAATATTATAACTAATTCGTACTTAGTGTGTGTTATTCTTTTGACTAAATGCAATTGTAATTTGTGTTTTCCACACTCTTCGTTCGTATCGGGAATTGAACCCATGACCTTCTAATCATCACAATATCCAGGCGGACATATTTGAAATATACAACTATCTAATACAATATATTACTGAATAAGTGTTGGCAACTCCCACAGAAATATTTTCGCGCCAGTTTGACTGTCAAAGATGGCATTTTTTTTTTTTTTTTTTTTAATTACCCAAAATGGTCAAAAAACACCAAAAAGATGCTGAAAATGTTCGGAAACATCAACCAAAATAGCCAAAATGTTCAAACACGCCCGCGCTAATTTAGCGATTTTAGCACTACCTAAACGAGAAACGCGCTAGATTGACGACACTAGGGGAGATAACTTGTATGCCTCCAATAAAACTTGGAGTTATCTCTGCTTTGAAATTTTAGCGCACTTTTTATCCGACAGCTCCGTTGTCCAGCACCACAGAAAAAGAATCTCTTTTTTGTCCAGAAAGAAAAGAAAACTGAACCATGACTGAAGGTATCACACTGAATGTAATCTCTGCAATGTGTAAGAACAGGGGAATTGGTTTCAATAACAAATTACCATGGAGAATTCGGTAAGTCAACAGAAGTAATCGGATTATATTAACCCTTCAGCAAAAATGAAACTAGATAGAAAAACGAAAAGAGTTAGGAAACAAGACGAGTCTCCTCGACTCTAAATGAATTTTTTTTTTCTTTTTTTCTCTAGACTCTTGGGGGGAGGCTCCTTGAATGCATAAATAATTTGGTATTTACTTTCTTAAAAGGGAAAGTTTAGATATGAACAGTATTTCTGTTGAAGTCAAAAGTTTTCGTAATCTTAGCTTTGACATACATGTGGCCGTTTTTAAAGATTTACGTGTCGAGGGTTGCGAATTACAACGGAAGAAATTTTTTTTTTCCCAAATTTTCGGTTCTTCCAATCAATTTAACCCTATAACTATCGGGAAAATTTGTTTGTTCTTAGAAAATAAAATTTCGTGTTTTACGAGGCATGAGGGGGGGATATATTTACAATGTAAGTATAATGCTATAGTAGGCACTTGGTTTTTGTCATCTTACGGGATGGGGTTAAAATATGAAGACGAAATAATACCAAAGAAAAATTAGGAAATTTGAAACTTTAATCTTAAACCTAACATTACCCATTAACACTAACACTAAACGTCCCTATTAATCCTAAAAGCTCACCACTAACCCAAACCTCCCTCCTAACTCCAACTTCAAAGCACCCTACTGATCCGAATATCCCTGCTAACACCAATTCCAAAACTCCCTACTTAACCGTACCTCCCTACCTCCCCTAATCTTCCCCACTGACCAACCCCAATTCCAAACCTTCCTACCTGTACCTCCCTACCTCCTCACTAACGCTCATCCTCACTACTAACACTAACCTCCCCGCTAATCCGAACTTCCCCACCAACCTCTATTCCAAACCTCTGTACTAATATGTACCTCCCTACCTCTGTACTAACCCTAACCTCCTCACAAATCCAAACCTCCGTACTAACCCGTATCCCCCTACTTCTGTACTGACCCTCACCTCATAACTAACCCTAACCTACCAACAAATCCGAACTTCCCTACCAACCCCTATTCCAAACCTCTGTAACTCCCTTCCTCCGTACTAACCCTCATCCTTACTACTAACCCGTATTAACCCCAATTCCAAGCTTTCCCCCATAGCCCGTACCTCCCTACTATCAATTACTCCTATCCTCCCTACTAACCCCAAAACTCTGCACTAACTTTAACCCGAAACCCCACACCTTCCCACTAACCATAATCCTAAACCTCCTAACCCCATTCTGAACCACCCTACTGACCCCAATCCTAACCTTAACCCTCCCTTCAAACCCTAAACCTCCCCACTAACCTCTCTACTAACCCTCACTTCCCTCTGATCCAAACCTGCCTACTAACCCAAACCTGTTGACTTCTCATTTGCATATAGAATGGGAGATAACTCTGTTAATCTCTGACAATTGGCATGTAAAATGGATAGTTATTCTTTTCTGTTGTTATTGAAATGTGTATCACAAATTACTTATGTTAACAGTTTATAATAAAATAAACTTGTTTTCTTTTTCTGTTGTTATTGAAGAAATAACCTACTTGTCTTGTTGAGACCTGTGATTTGGCTATGAATTAGTAGGCCTTAAAGAGGGGGGGGCTCAAATTTTTCATTAAACTACAATAACTGGAATATCAGTCATTTGCAGTCATTGGGTTGAGTGCTTTATTACGAAGATTTATGACACATTTTATTTATATATCTAATAGAAAAATTGTACTGCCATAACTTGAAAGCTAAAAAAGGGGGTGAAATTCACCCGATTTGTCAATATTTCTAGATATCTACGGGAGGTAATCCTTAGTTGATTTTAACATTTTTACCTCCTTTTCACAGGCCAATCTGTGAGGATTGTCATTTGTTACTCTCCAAGATGAGAATTCGTCATTATTATACGTTGATTGATTCCAATGATAATAATATCCTCTTCTTGATTGTTTTAGTCACAATGTTTCGGCTGGTATACCCTCTGGCCTTCTTCAGGTGCCATCATATTCTGTAATGTTCTTGGAATTTCAAACTAATATGAGATATCCCTCTGGCATGGATTGTCGAATGAGAACAGTCTGCCCCTGGGGATTATCTCATTCAGTAGACTCTTGAAAAAGCCTAGGGGATACTGCAACCAAGATGAGAATTACAGTATCAAAAGAATCAACGTATAATTGTTTTTCTTCCATTTATTTTGTTTCTTTTTAACCCAATGCCCAGATTGTCTCATGATTTGTGTCTGTTGAATTGAAAAATGCTTTTTCTCCTCCAGAAAAGAAATGGCATATTTTACCCAAATTACCAGTAAAACAGAAGATCCAGGTAAACATAATTTATTTTTTTCATGAATAGATATCTACTTTTACCTTAACCTGATACAGAGCCCTAATAGTATGGCACCCAATGAGGATTGAGCTTGCCAACAATAGTCTTTGAGACTAGTTAACCATTGATGGTAGGTACCAGTAACATAGTGGTTTGTATCATTGGTGCGCTCTGAGCTACAGGCATACACATTGCAATGAATTACTGACGTAATGATCAAAAATCAAAATGTACTTTAAGTGCAGCTAAATTGAAAATGTATTAGTGTAAAAATGAATTGTTTTTTTTTTTTGTTTGTTTTTTTTAATCTAAAGCTTTTGCAAGGGGTACACTGCGAGACACCATTTAAAAATGTCCTTTTTTTTTCTTTTTTTTTTTCAATCTAAAGCTTTTGCTAGGGGTACACTGCTAGGTACCATTTAAAAATGTCCTCTTTTTTTTTTTTTCCAAAAAAGCAACCCACCAGCAATTCCCAAAGTTAGAATTTTTTTAAATTAATTTCAGATAATTTTTCAGATAATCGTTCTGGTACAATATTTACGTCTTTTTTTTTTTTTTTAAGTATAAGAAATGAAGGACACATATCAACTTGCATCCAGGTTATTCTCTGGTATTATGGACACAACTCAAACTGGGTGTAAGTTGACTATTATAAGATTTCGAAAGTGACTTGCTGTGCTGCAACTATGAAAGTTTGAAACAATATTGAGCTTTCCACTTTCCAAAGAGAAAAGAGCAAATGTCATCCATCACGTTTCTTACCAAGTCATTAACTCAACTTAGCATAGTGTCTGCTCTTGGAGGAGGAGGAGGAGGAAGAAGGAAAAATGGTTCACCAAAAAAAACCCAAGAAAAAAATAATTTGTAAGTTTGGATTAAAGTCAGTGTACAATTCTCATGGAGCTGAAGAATGTTGCAAGAATGGCAGAGAATCGATGGACATCACAACACACAACATTAATCCCAAGAGATCACATGCGAAACCGAGGTCGACAGAATACAAGATGGAGAGGTGAACTAGACAAATTCAGAAAATACTGGCTCTGCAACTCCCACGATAGGAAAGTGTGGCAAATCCTGGGGAAGGTCTATGTCCAACGATGGTTGATAAAAGACTGATGATGATGATGATGATGATGACAATTCTTCTTGCCTCCCTTGTTAGGAAACTTGAAACAAACGTGACTCATGATGTATACGCAGTGTTCTCTTTGGCGAGAAAACAACGTCATTCTCATTGAGTTATAGAACTGTGAAGATTGAAATTCCCATCATTGGCCTTTTTTTTTTTTTTTTTTTTTTCTAGTTTAAGCTCTTAAGGGGACGTATCTGCAATCGGATGTCATTGGCAGGCATAAGTCAACGTATGACTATTGCAATGTGCTGGGCATTATTTATTCATTTAAAAACAAGAACCACGAGTTCAACAATGCGTCCACCGTCCTTATGTCCATATCTTTGATTTCCGATTTCAAAGGGATGCTAAACTAAGTAGAAGTAGTTTAACTAGTTGTAGTAGCAGTCAGAGAAGGAAGAAGAAGTTGAGGATAGTTCACCCCAAAATCTGGCTATTAAAAAATATAATTAGTAATTTTAATTGAGTACAATATTTATCAATAGTTGATTCTGGGGTCTTAGTATATGGCTATTTTATTTGATAAGAGGGCTTTAAATGAGTATACATAATGATTTTAGCTATAAAGTTGATTTTCGCCATTTTTCAAGACAGTTTTAGCTATTATTAACAATACTTCACAACACTGTAAAAAAACAAACGCTAGGTATATCATCAATTGATTCAAATGGATTTTTTTTGTATTGATGTCACGCCTCTTATGACAAAATAGCAGCTGGTAAATAAAACACAAAAAAAACCCTCCTTCCTCTTTCTGTTGTTTGATATAACTGTTACCGACTGACCGACCGAAAAGCATCAAATTGAGATGTGTTAGACATTTTCTTTTATGATTGACCTTGTTTATAATTCCAGAAAAGATGAACGCTGTGATCATGGGAAGAAAGACGTTTGAGAGTATTCCAAAGAAATTCTTCCCCCTTCCAAAGAGGATCAACATTATATTGAGCCAAACTCTAACGTAAGTCCCTTATTCCTAAGGGGAATTGCTGGGGATCTGGGGGTTGCTGAGTTGTTGTTGTTTTTGTGCACATTATTTGGTTAACAGGGAGCTGAGCAGCATCTCCCTCACAGTTTCATTCTATTTCTCATCATGTGAAATATGGGACAAATACCACTAACAGTGTCCCATAATAATTGATACATTTGCATGCACATTTCATACACTAAATGTAACCATTATTATGGGACAGGTAGTAAAAGGTCAAGAAGCCCAACTGCAGAAATAAATCACCAGGCAGAGACACTTTCTTCCTTCCTGAGTTTGATTTGAATTTTGGTTCAGAAGTGTCTGAAGGGTTGTCAGAATTTTAGAGTTCATGCCTTTCCCCCAAAGGAATAAATGTGAGATAATTATGGCAGTTAGAAAATGAACGAGTTATGGTTTCATAGTCTGTCAGTTACTTTGGAGCCTGGATTTGGCAACCTCTGGCTTTTCCCAAAATTAAAATGTCTGTTGAAAGGGGGGAGATTTCTGACTATGGACAAGATTAAGGAGAACGTGATGAGGCAGCTGATTGCCATCCTGAAAGAGGACTTTGCTAACTGTTTTGAAAAGTTGAATGCTGGCATAAGTATGTGAGGTCCTAGAGGGAGTACTTTTGAAGGAGACTAAGGCACCATTATATAATTTTGCTTCTAACTGCTTGGATTTGACACTTAAAAACAGGAATCTTGTTTTGCAATCAGCTTAACGAGGCATGCATTTAGTCATGTTTTGTGGTGCTGAATGCTAAATTTCGGCGGGGAAAAAAAATTTTTCTTAACATAATTCGATTGTAAAACAGGAGGAAAACAAGTTCTTTGTTTCTACTGTTTTGTCCACAGACTTGAAAATTGGCATCAGTACTCCTCGATACGCTTCCTGAAAAAATCTTTCTGATTTTTTACCTATCTTAGACTTTATTTTAATGGGTATAGCATCTAGATTCTGGATGATTTAGATGTTTCTTTACTCAATTCTGATATTTTCCAGTGGAAAACACCAGTGATGTCATAAATAGAATTTATTCTGACCATATTTATTCTTCAATGAAATCTTTTGACATGACTTTTAATTAGAATGCTTCAGTCATTCAATTATTGACTGTGATGGCAAGTTTTTGATGTAGCTTATGATTCATTTTAAATAAAGTGTTTGGGACTGGCTGATTTTGATAACAACAACCGTTTGATAACCTAATAAAAAAAAAACAATTTTATTTGACACTTGATTCTTTAAGTGTTTTTCTTTCTTTCGTTTTCCCCAGTGAATCGCCTGAAGGCACTTATTTGGCTGGAAGTCTCAAAGAGGCCGTTGCTCTCACCTCTGTTGGCCACTTGAGTGGTAAAGTAGAGAAACTATTTATCATTGGAGGATATTCAGCTTACAAGGTGAGTTTGATTGATTCGTAATTTGAACAAGCTTTTAATTGCTGGATTCTAGTCACTTGTAATATTCAGGGTGTTACAATAAATGTGTCCTGGTAAGTAAATAGTTATTAACCCAATCAGCAAGTGAAATAGTTATCCATTGCTAGATAAAAGCCTTTGTCTATTGTAAGATAATTCATTACAAGATGCAAGCTATGACTCACTGATAGAACTGCAGATATTCTAGTGATTTAGCCATAGAACTACATTGACAGAAATTCCCATCAATCACAGTTAATGAGTTAAAGCATTTAACAGACACTTTTTGAGCATACCTTGTGGGGGGGGGGGCAGGGTTCCATATCATCCATATCAAGTTTTGGTTTGTCTCCTTTGTAGTGGCCCCTATTCTTTTAGTTAGGAATTAAATATGAAACTCTTCTTTTAGCTTGATATCAAAAACATCACCTCTGACGACGACCCTTATAATACCCCTGGACGCACATGGTCCAATGCTCATTGGTGCCAGCACCGCTAACTGGTGATGCCTCTGGCCCCTGCACTTGGTTCCGCCCATTCTTTCTCTCTCTTTCCTTCTCCCTGGTCCAAGGCTCTCTAGCGAAAACACCCCTAGCTGGTTAAGCTTCTGACCCCAGCACTTGCTGCTGGCTAACCTTTCTCTCTTTCCAGCTCCCTAAGATTGTTATCATTTCGCCTCCTGGCTGATCCAATCTTGACCATTTTTCCACCACAACCTATCTCTGTACTAACTTTGCCCATTTCACTGATGTCGAAGCATCACACATACACACAGCTACGCCACCGTGTCTTCACCACGTGCTACAAACATGAATACATCTCTCACTTTCAGAAATGGAATGGCAAGGCTTTTTACTATCCAGTAGTCACGATAATCTTTCCTAAATTTCTTTACTTTAGGAAACACGCATGGATAAAACTCCATGCTCTCTGTCTTTCATGGTCTGTCCGTTGAGAGTCTATCAGTGTCAGAGAATAACCCCACACACACAACTTGGCAGTTTGGCTCACACACTGAACCCGGTTTCCACGTATCCCTTGGTACTATCCAAGCTATACAGATTCCAAAGCAGTTCAGACAACTCTGCTTTGACCTCGACGCCAGTACTATCAAGATGGACAAGAAAGCTCCCACCTTTTGCTATCTCTTCTCATCTCTTTATGTGATCAATCAGATTTATATTATTCTTGTTCTTCATCTTAATTTGTCATTTGTGTATACAAAATCCTTATGTGTTCTTCTTACTTTGTTTCATCTTCATGTCCAAGTTCATACTTAGCGTGCATTCTCTTCGCACATCACCTTTTCACATCTCCAGTAATGCTGGTGCCAACATCAAACCAGTTTAGAGAACCTTCTGTATTCATCACGCTCTTCAAGTCTCAACTAAAGAAGTCACTACACTTTTATTGTCAAACTCTTACTGAGTTGACTTTATTTTCCCTACCTAACAACCAATTCAGACTTCTGGTTAAGACTAAAAAGGGAAAAACCTATGAATAGAGAGAGATATTTTTCCCTTGTTTTTTATATATATATATATATATATATATATATATATAGGAACTTATACAATTTGGTTTTCAGTGTCTGTTGATATTTCTTTCGCAGGAAGTCATTGAATCTGACTATCCATGCCGCATATATCTGACAAAGATCCTGGCGGACTACGAATGTGATATTTTCTTCCCAGAATTCAAAGAGGAAGAATTTCCTGAACTTTTGGGGTGAGTTGTTCATTCAACTAATTTTCTACCTATCCTTTTATTCTAATTTCATTTATTCTCTTAGTTATCTTCTCAGCTCTATACAAAATAACTTCTTTTTAGATAAGTCAAAAGTGAATTTACTTTAAATAGATATAACAGTGCAGCTCCATTTCCCTGCCACTGATCTCTCACCATCATATTTGTCAAAGCTTTTATAGTCGTAGAATTTGTATGGTATATTTTTTGTTGTTTTAAAATGAGGCCAATTGTTGAGATCTGAAATCTTAGGATCTAGAAAAATTAGAAAGATCCAGATTGTGGCATTTATAATACATTGATCGTACTTTCTTTGTTTCCAGACTGAGCTTCTAAGGCGGGCTGGGTCCTGACTTACGATTTCTTGAAAATGGCTTCTCGGGAATACCAATAAAGTTTAAAGCCCACAATGACATTTTTTTCTTGAAAAAATATTTTCTCAAGCTAGGCTGATAACATTTTCAAAATCTATGTAAAAAAAATGATCCCTTGAACAAATTTTTGTCTCTGTAGCAATTTCAGTTGTGAAATGGTGGCTAGTTGAAAATATATTTTTCTTTATGGTACTAAGATGAGGAAATTACCAGCCGTTCAATCTGATTCTTTTGAGACTCCTAGGACATATATATCCCAAGGTTTCTATTTCTACTTGGATATCGATATATGCCCTGTAGACAATATGCCCTGTCTACAACTTAGACATTGCATTAAGCAAGTTTGTCTTAAGAATAAGTCATTTTGAAGGTTGGCAAGAACTTTTATTTCATTTTAATGTAAATAAGTAGAAAAACATGAGAAACATGACTGGCTGCTTCAAGGTCAAACTCCACTCAGACTGAAGCTTAAATATGAATATGAGGTCAGGTAAAAAGAAAAAGACATATTATGGAGCAAGTCCATTTTTCAAAAAAGTTTAATGAACCACCCCCTCAACTTCCAACTAATGCTAGATGAACTGAATTGAGAAAGCAGGAAAGTCAACCTTCACATAAACTACGGCAAAAAAAAAAGTCATATGCAACAACAAGTCGGAAATTAACGCACAACGATCGAAATCAAAAACACGAAGCTGGAAGAAGTAGACCACTACATCTAACTAAGACAATGAATCTCCATGAAATCCACAAAAGCAGAAAAAATCAAGCGAAGAATAACTCTGGGATGGCAATCCTTTGACTGAGCAAGTTCAACCTTCAAGAACAAGAAAATCCCATTAGTCCTAAAAAGAAGGGTCTACAACCAATGCATCCTCCTGATAGTCACCTATGGAGCTGAAACATTGAATCAAATGATTGATCCTCAAACTAAGAACCATACGATATGAAATGGAAAAATTATTTTTTGTCTCGCATGGAGAGATTACAAGACAGCACAATGTATCAGGGAGAAAATGGGAGTGAAAGATATCATAGAATCCATTAAAAAACTCAAATGGCTATGGGCTGGCTATGTTGCAAGAATGGTAGACAACTGATGTACTTCACAACTCACAGCATGGATCCCCAGAGATCATTTGTAACCGAAGCTGGCAGAGTACTAGATGGAGAGACAAACTAGATAGTTAACAAATTCAGGGAAGTACTGGCTCCGTGACACCCATGATAGAGAAGTCTGGCAAATCCTGGAGACGGTCCGCGTCCAACAACGAACGTTTAAAAAATGATGACAATGATGACTGAACCAGGGCAAAAAAATTATTTTATGTCTCAAATCTTTTTTTTTTTTTTTCATTCAGCACTCAAAATGGCTATAGAAGACAAGTTTTGACAAAATGACCTTATTTATCCTCCCGTAATATTAAAAAGTGGCAGGGAGTTTGCTCATGTTCAAGATCTGCTAGTATTAGAAAGTGGCTGGGATAAAAAGTAACCCCTTGTCTGAAAGTGAATTTCATATACTGGACTTGTCTTTTTGTATCTGTTTCAGGTTGGCGGATGTCCCAAGTGAGGTGCAGGAAGAGAAAGATGTCAAATGGACGTATCATGTCTACGAAAGAAGAAAGTGATCTTGGATGACGTAATTGCACTCAACTGATCAGCCTTTTTTCTTACCTCGTTGGTTTCCATATTATTTGTACAATTATTACCCCCCCCCTTTTTTTCCTTCCAATTGCCCCATCTCTTAAAATTTATGCACATTACCATATTTTGCGGCTTATAAGACACTTGGAGGCATTAGATGTATCCAGATTTAGAAAGTAATAATCAGAGAATGCGTTGGAATGAAAATAGCAAGTGATATTTACTCCATTGAAACTTGACTTTATTTTGGCTTGAAATCCTCACTAGTTGTGAAGAGTTCATCTCAAACCAGGAAAGAGCTCTAAATTAAAATCAAAAAGATGTAATTTTATACACAGAAATGAAGTTAGGTTTGACTTGTAATTTCTGACACTGATAGTCAGCTCTTAGGATGCTGGACGGTTTAAGGGACATTTGGGGGTGGGGGTCTGATAAGCTGTATAATGCGGTATGTTCTAGATATTTTGTATAAGTTAGAAAAAAAATGTTCTGATAAATATTATATTTAGTTTAGAAAGTTTACAAAAAAAAGCATTCAGTGTTTTGAAAAAAAATCTTTATTTTCAGTGTTGAAAATGTTGAGAAAGAAAGAGCGTTGAAAAGTTGAGATGTATAGAAATTTGTTTCCCTTGAGCTGAAGATACACCAGAATAATGATTGATATATATATATATATATATATGTATATATATATATATAATAATTACGAGATTATGAGCTACATTACTTGAAGTTTAATGAATCTGCACTAAAAATGGTCCTGTATTGATCGGTTGAAATTTATTATCGATTTTGATCGATCCAAAATGTGAAAATATAATTTTTTTTTTTTTTCCATTTTCTTAAAATTTTGAGTAAAGACAATAAACCAAGTCAGTTTGCCTGGCTCCGAAATTATTTGTTACGACTTTTCCAGTTGTTGTTTTTGTGTGTGTGCGGTAGTTGTTTGTCTAAGTATTGTTGTACATTGTAAAAGTGGGTGTGTGGAATTACGCATTTTCTATGATTTGTTTCTTTTGTATTTTGGATGAAATTAAATGTTTATTGTAGTTAGAAATCTTATTATTTGGCTATCCATTTTGTGTGTGTAAATATATATATATATATATATATATATATATATATATATATATATATATATATATATATATACATATATATATACTGAAGAGTTGTAATATGAGACAGCTATCTATTGATGACGCAATCATTAATTATCATTATGATTAACGCTCCCTTCTTCAGGGTTGAACACTCTATAAGTAGGGAAATTTGTCCATTATAAGCTAAAAGCAATGCCCTTCTAACTCCAGAATGGAGCACTCTGGTGGATGGGGAATTGTACGTAAGTAAATATATCTCTTAAATTCGGTCTCCCCATCCAGTTCTACGTAGGGCAGATGTAAAATGCCAGCATCTGGGTCAGAAGTGAAGGTTTCAATCCTACCTTGTGGTGCTCAATGGGATATTGGATAGTCTATAGCCACACTGTAGACTTGTAATACAACAAAACAGCTATCTGTGGATGACACAAGTATTAATTATATATAAATATTTTTTAAAAAAAGCACTCTTACTAATGAAAATATATTTAAAATTGCTTTTTTATGAAAAAAGCAGAGGCTTTCATGCAGTTCAGTGGAGACATAATAACACTATTTTCCTCCCTTATCTGAATTTTACAATATACATCATTGTATATATGTTTTCCACCTTCATCTGACCATTACTTAATTGTGAACTTTTAATTACAGAGTTAAAGATATTTCAAATTCAGCTGATATCAAGCATGGTACAATAATAAATGTTTTGACAATGAAGAGAAAGATTAATGGAGTGGATATTTCTAATCAGTCATTTCCAGTGCCTCTCCATTCATTTATATTGTATATATAATGTATTATATTGTGTATTTTATATAGTATCATCAACCAACTGCTGTTTAGTTGAATAACAACTCGTCAATGTGGCTATAGACTCAATATCCACTCCAATGCTACTAGGTAGGATTGAAACCTTCACTCCAGAGTACAGTATTTTACCCCTGCTCTATGCAGGACTGAATTAGGCAATTTTCTTTTCATATTTCACCGAATTCTGACTGACTGATTGGCAGTTGGACGGGGTTGAAGATCGAACATGGAATGCCCAGTAACATTGTCTGAGATTATTAATGGAATCAACTATGGAGGTGTTACTACCTGTCAGAAAATGGTCTTGTTTCATTTCAACCATGTATAAAAGGATACTTTATTTGAGAATTTTAAAAGTTCAATTGACGGTATAACATGTTTGAAAATTAACTTTAAGGCTAGTGAAAAAAAATTGTAAAATTCTTCAGTTGAATATGTTAGAGAACTTGAAGTTTCTCTGTGTAATTAGTATTCTTGAAGATGATATCAAGTTTATTAGCATGCAGTTTGAGATTAAAACCAACAACGGATTTAATATTCACTTGGGTGAATATTCAATAGAAGTGACATGAACAACAAGTCACGATCGTTGCTATACTTACTGATCCCTCATCGTTAAACTCATTTTTGGGGGTAACCTACGTAAGTAAACTTTAAAAAAATAAATACGTAGTATGAATTAATATCAATATACATTACACATAATACCCTACGTAAAATGACAAACTATATGCATGATATAAGCCATAGGGAAAAAAACACTAAAGAAAATTACATAAATTTCATTGACAAATATTTGGGGATAAGTGACTCAAAATAATTTTGAAAAAGTTTTTTAATGTTTAAAGCTTTCTAGACTAAAGCTTTACTGCTTTAAACATTTTAAAAACTTTTTAAAAAATTATTTTTTGTCAGTCCAGTCACTTTTCCTCCAATATCTGTCAATGCAATTAATGTAATTTTATTCACTGCTTTATTTATTTATATATATATATATATATATATATATATATAATCTGACAGAATGACAATAAATTGCGTTATATTATAGAGAAACTCTCATTCAAAATGATCTCCCGTTTGAGCTGAATTTTTCACTGCATAATGTTCAATCTATGTGACTTATATTTACTACTGAATCAAGTGCATTGATGGAAAAAGAGATTACGTCAAAAAAATACATTTTTGTGTAAAATAAATGCCTTTTCATCATTAGGCTACAGACTTAGAGATTCATCTACGTAAAACATCTAATTCACCTCTATCAACGAAGTTGGGAGAGGTATATGTGATTATCTTTCTGTCATTTTTTTGTAAGGGTGAGCCCTGCGCTATGGAATGAATGATTAAATTTTAGGCGGATCCAAAAGATTTTTGATTACCTTCCCTGCATCTCAAGTATGTATAAACTAATTTCCATTGAGTTTTTTAGTGACAATGGCATTACTGGAGGACTGCGCTCTCCGAGTGCCTTATAGTTTATCAATTGCATCTGTGAATCTGTTGATAACTTGTAGCACTTCGAGTCGTGACTTGGTGTAATAATTTGAATCTATTAAAAATTATTGCTATTCAAATTAGATGGCTTCAACACCTTTTCTGCCAAGTTGGTAACGTTCGTTTTCGTTACGAAAACAGTTCAAAATGATCTCAAACATTCATAACATGGATATCCCCACCCGAATGCGACGAATCTTTCGACTAAATACGATTGGTTGTCATACGGGTAGATCCGGGTATTTCATCAGAGAGGGAGTTCAAATGGAGCTCTGTCTGCAACGTGGTTATTGGTTTTGTTTCGAATGAATAGTAGAGCTAGAATTATCTCCCTTTGAAAAATAAACACCATTAGGTGTTATCGCGTAGTAGTCTTTGCCGTTATCTAATGCGTAATTAAGGATTATCAAGTTGTGCCTTTTTCTTATCTTTTATTGATATTCGTTATAATCACTATTATGGCTGGTTGATGATTATTGCCGATGAGTGCCTTCCTAGTAAAAGCTGAGATATCCTCATACTTATTTTTTCAATACGAATTCACGCACCTAACATCATTAAGAGAGCAACGATGTCGGTTGTCCCGAAACTGAATATGATCGCTGCGATGTGTAATAACAGAGGAATTGGGTACAACAACTCACTTCCATGGAATCTGAAGTAAGAAAAAGAAACTTTTTATTGTTTTTCATTGATTCGTTACGTAACAAATGAAGTACAGAACATATATATATATATATATATATATATATATATATATATATATATATATATATATATATGTGTGTGTATTGTCAACGTATTGTTTCTGTAATGAAATCATCCGTTATCTGTTGTTTGTTAAAGTTAATCCCGTTGAGAAGTCCGAAACAATAATCTAAATAAACAATCGTAGCATGAAAAATAAAATGGAAAATATCGCCCGAAATGCACTAGAATGCATTTAGGAAAAGTCCACACACACACACACACACACTCACACAAATATAGATAGATAGATAGATAGATAGATGACGCACACTTGAAAAAAAAAGTCTTGAATAGAATCATTCGCCTGAAGAAGCCCAAACATAGCAGAAACATGAAGTTGTTTGAGTAGAGAATTCTTTATTTCATTATCATTATATATATATATATATATATATATATATATATATATATATATATATATATATATATATATAACGAGGATACCTGGTGTTGCCTGGGGGAGATGATTTCAAATGTAGCAACACAGTGGAAAGTATATCCTTCAATATATTTCTTCGTACACAACAAACTGATAAAAGTTTGTGTACATTAAGAGCTTATTATCATTTGATAACGATCTGCACTGTTTACTGAATGTCGTAGAATCACAGCCTGAGTTGTGATTGAAAAAATTCAATATTCGTTTAACCACTGAGAATGGAATTCTGCATAAGATTGGTTCTTGTTGGGGTTTTTTGTAAAAAAAAAAAAAAAAAAAAAAAAAAAAAAATAATAATAATAATAATAATAATAATAATGTCGTGGACTTCTCATGTTGGTTCATTTTATTTTAATACACTTGATGTTCAAAAAAATGGAATACCTTAGTTTCTCGCGGAAATCCATCAATTTCCAGAAAAATCATTTTCAAAGGTTCAACGAGAATAGGGTTCGGTTTACATTGTAACCATAAAGCTTAACTGGGCTCATGGGGGCTTTACCATCTTTAAAATGGGGCCTGTGTTGGTCCAAAATTTTTCTTCTCCCGGGCATATCTCTTTGATGATATAAAACTAAAGTTTAAAGGATTGCGCTGTTTTGAGAGATCAACTCAGCGATTTATTGCCCGTAATTATAGCACCACTTTGACCGACTTATTCACAATAGTCTGCAAAAAGCCTTCTTGAACTAAATTATTAACACTTGTAAGACGCTATTCCTTGAAATCAACAATCCAAGTTCTCTTAAGCCTTTTTAACCAACACAAAAAACAGTTGAGGTTTCTCTATGAATAATTGAATATTTCCGACCGATATATTCCAATAGGTGACGAAAAATCTATCAAAACCTTATTGGCGTATTCTGATTGAAGTCTATATCCGATGAAAATTGAAAATTTGGTGAAAAATTTCACTTTGACAAAATGATTATTTGAAATTTATGGTCCTTTCTCGTAGACAATGACTCTGGGTGTTTTCTATCTAGCAAGAATGATAAATAACTTTTACGAACAAACTGTTCGTAGAAGTTTGCCCGAAAGCAGAACATGGGACGAAAGTGAAAGTTTATTTAAAGAAAACTTTGTTTCCACATTGTCACTTCTCCATTATCATTATGTCGAATAAATACTATCCAATCGTACACCGTATATGCATATATATAGTTTCCCATGAAAATTCAGATATATCCGTGAACAGTTTTTATGGGGAATGACTATTTCATGATAATAAAATGATACTTTGATAAGTAAATGTTGCCCACCCGTCAAACAACACGCGAGTTGTGATGGTGTTCTTGATTTATAGTTATAAAGTAAATAATATACGCAGTTCTTCTTTACGAAGATTCAATTTGTTTGAGCAACACTTTCAATAATTTATCATGAGTATTGTGACTTTTTAGATATAGCTGAGATAGAAGTATCTATAAAAGATATTAAATCGGACCAAAAGGGAGATAATTCATGTGAGCCTTAAAATAACGGAAAATAATGGTCCTAAACTTATACTTATATCGTAAATAGAATCTCCCTCCTGAAACCTACGACACTTTTCCAGATGTAACAGATTAATTGAAAGCACAAAAATATATTCCGATTTTGTCTTTGCTTTTTGCAAACAGTTTATGGCGTTTTCCGCTCATCAGAATCTTGACCCCAAATCGGAATTACTTTTTTCAGGGTTCAAAAAAAAAATGAACAAAGAGATAAAACACCAAATTTTGCAGTTTTTGACCTAAAATTTGTTATAAATGGGATTGAAAAAATATACGGCAGTTTTAGGAGTTATCAATTGAAATACACAGAAGAAATAAGGATACAAAATGGAATAAAATGTGAACTTATGGTGAAATATGTGGAAGTAATTAGGAAAGAAAATTGAATAAAGTGTGATATCATAGTGACATATATAGAAGGAATAAGGGGGAAATATTGGATACAATGTGAACTCATGGTGAAATATATAGAAGAAATTAGGAAGGAAAATAGGATAAAATGTGAACTCATGGGGAAATATGTAGAGGAAATTAAATAAAACAAGATGCAAATTCGTGAAATGTAGGAAGAAATTAGGAAAAAAGTGAAATAAAATGTGAACTCACGGTGAAATATACAGAAGAAAATAAGAAAGAAAATAGAATAAAATGTTTGTTTTGTGCATACTGACAGAAACATTTTTCTCCCTCTGTTATAGCTTTTTTACCTAATTTTCTTCCCCGGCTCACCTTTTATTACCTACGTTCTGTCTCTAGTTTCCATTCTGTTACATTGGTTCGATATATCCCGTCTCACTATCGTTGTCTCATAGGCATTTACTCTAGTTCATCCGGCTACATTTTCAATCCACTGACTCCTTTAATCCAGCAAATCCTTATAATCCGGAAACCCCCCTAATCCGGTATCCTATTAAAACATTTTTTTTAATCATTTCTAGGGTTATAGAGATCCGCTACAGCAAATCATTATTTTGCGACAGAGAGACATTTTTATTCGATTGATAAATAAACAAATAAATACAAAAACTGGAATTTAATTTTTTTTGTTGTTGTTATTTGTTGCAGAAAAGAAATGGCATATTTCAATAAGATCAGCAGTAAAACAGAAAATCCAGGTATTTATTTTTCACTGAAAGTTCCCTCGAAAAACTCTCTTCTATGTGTCATTGTGAATTATCTCCAAAGTTCACTATATACCCGGAAATCAATTTGTCTTTCCGCCATATAGCTTTTTGTACGCAATTTCTTCATCCGTCTTTATAGCTTTCATTACCTAAATTCTGTCTTCGAGTTCTTGGTCCGTTTTTACTCCGATTTCATTCACACCTACTGATAATAACAGTTTTTTCTTTCTGGTTTAACTTTATTTACCTAATTTTCCCTTTCGGCTTTATAGCTTTCCTTACCTAAATTCTGTCTTTGAGTTTACGTTCTGTTTTTACATCGATTTTATTTATGCCTACTGACAATAAAATCTATTCCTCGTGCTATGTAGTTTTCTTTACGTGAATTTCCCTTCTTGCTATATAGCTTTCCTTACCTAAATTCTGTCTTTAAACTTTGTTTTGTTTTTTTGTTGTTGTTGTTTTTTTTATGCTGATTTGATTTACACCAACTGTCAATCGTGGTCCTGTTGGAATTAACTCTAGTTAATCAAGCGACCTCTTTAATACGATTGCGCTTTATTCCGGCATACCTCCCCTTTTGTGAAAAAAAAGGTAAATTTATTTAAAAAGATAAGGTCCTGATGAATAGTGATGAATATTTCACTGAAAATAAGTCGCATTTTTTTTTTCTTAAGAATCAGTTTCATAGAAATCCAATAATATCTATGAATTATTTTCATGATTGTCTTGGTTCTCTGCTCTTGACCATAGACCCTTTTACTTGGAGGTAACAATTTTACTGATGAAAATTATCTTTCATTTGAAATAATGGACACTTCCACTGTAACGAGGTTTTTAGTTTCTTATCTAAAAAGAAAAAAATCTAATAGAATTGAATACAAATAATCCTCGATTTTCGAAATTTGGCTTGACGTCACTCTTTTGTAATTTCGAGAAAAGACGAAAAGCAAAACAGTGTTCACCTTGTGCTTAGCAGTCGTTATAGAGGCTGTGCATACCCTTTTCCTCTCTTTTCTACTCTCTAATCTCCTGTACCTCCAACCACACAACCACAGATGACTCAGCCAGACATACTATCTTCACTACTGTCGGGGTCTTCGAACTGTCAGAAGTTTTCTCGATATAAATTGTAATTGCTTCTTCACTTTACGCCATTTCAGCTTATGAGTAGATTTCATAGGAATATTTCGTGAGGATTAACTAGTTCAAGAAATAAGGAGAGAGTACCTCCAACATGTCCGTTTGGATAATCAAATGGTTATCACGTCTGCCTCACACGGTTCAGGTCTCCGGTACGAGCGAAGTGTGTTAAAAACTCTTCATCCGGACGAATTCTTTTGTGTACTCAACAGCTAATTGAGTACATCCTAAGCTCGACCAGACGTGAGATTTGTAAGGACCACTAATCTGACACATGCAGCAGAGGCTTCGACGCTAGCCTCAATACTCAATTGGGGGTTGTCTCTTTAGAGACGAAACGCTTCATCTTTGCCTTACCTCACCCTCCTTGATGAATTACAAAAATATTGCTTCAGTAGCAGCAGCCTGTTAGCGTCTGTCGTTGGACATAGACCTTCCCCAAGATTCGCCAAACCTCTCTATCATGGGCATTGCAGAGCTAGTGCTTCCTGAATTCGTCTAGCTTGTCACACCATCTTACTTTTTATCGCCTCACACCTGATCCCTGGGGATCCACATTGTGAGACGTGGTGTCCTGTAATAGTCAGACATTCTGATAAAACATGTCCAGCCCATTGCCATTTGAGTTTTCTAACAGTTTATATGATATCTAAATCTCCTGTCTTTTCTCTGATACACTGTGCTGTCTTGTGATCCCTCTATGTGAGGTTGATTCTCAGTCTGAGGGTCAATCTTCTGGTTAGATTCCATGTTTGAGCTCCATATGTGACAATCGGTAGGATACATTGGTTCTATACCCTTCTTTTAAGGACTAATGTGATTTTCTCGTTTTTGAAAGTCGATCTTGCTCAGCCGAAAGCTTGCCAACCTTGTGTTAAGGAAATATTACTTATGCAATCTATGACTGTCAACTAATATCATGATTCCGAGGATGATCCAATGATATGCGTTTGGAAAACGTTACAAATTATTAGCATTCAATAATGAATTGTTCACCTTACATGATATTGTCTAATCCAGCAGATATGAAATTTGTAAACGAATTGTCAGCAAAAACTCGACGTTCAATCCATGTATATCACACAGAGAAGAATTATGCTGAGTCAGTAGAGCTGTTACTTCTCTTGCCTTACGTTGGGCTGTACCTTGATCATTAAAATGTCTGAATTTCAAAAAAACAAAACAAAAAAAAACAAACGTAAATGCTACCAAACACAAACTAAGATATCAATTCATCATAAACTTACATAGTAAGGAGTGATTATTTGACTTTTTAGTTCTCGAGCTCTTTGCTGTGCGTGGGGCATAATTCATACACAAGCAGCCAGCTACACCAATTTGAAATCTAAAGGAACTCATGTTGACCGTTTTAGTATAAAGAGATTAGTAATTAATACAATTTTCTAAAAATACATATTCAACAAAGTGGGAACAGCTTCTTATTTCTTGAATTAGGGACATACAACGAAAGATCCCCTGATTATTATTCATCTTTCCACTTAATTCTAAACATATAGTAGGCATATATGCTATTTTTTCCTCTGTTTATTTGCTCATTGATGCCATTGGTTAATTTACCTTCCTATTGTAAGGATCGCTGACAGTTGAAAGTGTATTAAACTTAGATATTGTAATAAACAGACGAGTTATCTGCCCTTAGCTGATTCCTCCTGGTCATTTTGACCCTACTAGTGCTGCCAGACCGTTACTGCTAGTGCTGGTAGAGATCCGGCATAGAATCAACGAGTAGCGAAAATAACCCTCTTTGGTCCGGCACTCATTGGAGGTAAGTCTGAACCCTCTTTTATCTTCTTTTCTCTCTCCTCCAACCCTTCTATCTATTCGAGGACATTTCTCTTCCGAAAAGCATCTTTTCTAACAAGCCAAATCTATCAAGAAAACTCACACAATTATTTCTATTGATATTCGGACCATCTTCATCTTGGTTGTTTTTCATACAACGTTTCGGCCGTTGCACTCTACGGCCTTCGTCAGGTATCATCTATATAACAATACGACTAATGCTAAGAGGGGAGTGCGGTCAATATACCCCCGTCGGATAAATAAAGGGTTCGGTTCGTTACTTCCCCACATCAACCAGATGATACCTGACGAAGGCCGTTGAGTGCAACGGCCGAAACGTTGTATGGAAAACAACCAAGATGAGGATGGTCCGAATATCAATAGAAATAATAATAATACCTCATCTCAAAAATTCAGAGATATACAAACTCACACAACTTCGTGGCTATATACGATTGCTTTGATTTTTCCCCTTTAGAATTACAACCTTGATAATATACAAACGAAGGTTAATTAAGAACACTTATTTTCACCGTAAGCATACTCAAGTCTCGTTCCCTCAGCTACTAGATCCATCCAATAACTTTCTTTTAGAACTGAAGGAGTAATCGTATTTCATTCTTTTATTATAAAGGCTGCCTTTTTCATTTTACCAAAACCTGGCCTGATATCATTTTACCTCCGACCAATTCCTTTGAATTATATCTACTTTCGTAATATGTGCCATAACTTTTTCCTTGTTTATTTCATTTCAGGAAAACTTGCGGTGTAGTTTCTGCTTCAAAAAGGACAAGCTCATTATTGGAACATATACTGGCACGGTATAATTTTCAAGAAATTGTGGAAGGCCAAGTCATTGGTTATTCAACATCTGTGTTAGAGGCAACTTTTCACGTTCGTCTCCCGAAAAAAGATCCTGTCGGGGCTCTTTTGAGAATCGTGACTTTTTGCAGTAAACTGAGCATTTCAGTTCCTCTGAATCAATTAAGTTATGGCTCAGTCAAGAATAAATTAAAAACAGGGAAGAAAAAAAAAACAGTCGGCAAGAAGACGTATTGAAAGAAGGGTAGTTTGCAAAGACAATTTGTACGAAACAAGCACGCCGTCAGCAAAGTTAATCCGAGAATGTAAATAAATGAAATGAGTAGATTTTGAGGAAATAGGGTTCAAAATTCACCGAAAAACTTCAGATTTTGAGGCTCCACTTTGACCAAAAGTGAGTGGCCCCTGCATTTATTCGGAACGGGGCTAAGGATGACAAGAAGCGCACCACAGATTGACTCTTGTGAATTTTGGGCCAAATTTTGTCTACCCCCAACCCATTAAACTTTTGGAGATGATAAATAAAACACTATAATTATTCATTTGTGAATCAAATGTTGCTTTGTGACTCAGATTTAATTGGAAGTTGATTACTTTGTAATTGTTTCAATCATATTTGTTTTCCGCTGTTTAAAAAAAAAAGTCATTTGAAGACGTTTCTGGTCTCAAATATGTAGAAATTACCTTAACTTTTTATTAAAGCAATTATTCTATGATTAATTCTATTGGATGAAGTAATTAAATCATCATTATAGATTTTATTTAAAAATGTTCAGTACTTCTATTTGAAGTCGTCTCAATTTTTCAGTTGATTTTTTTTTTATCACAACTCAGGCTGTCAAAAGTTGAAATTTTCAATGAAAAAAAAACAATTGAAAAATCTGGATGAAGATCTATAGAAGTATCAAAAGTTTAGTAATAATGATTGATTATAAAACCATCGCAATACTGACGTAAACTCCACTTATTAAAAAGATAATACAGCAATAATCTCAAAAGAGGCCAGATTTGTCTGACGAGTCTTTTTTTCACCTTCCTTCTCTCTCTATGCAGTAAACGAACAGCACTGCCCGGAATCTCTATCTCTGTGTCTGTCTCTGTCTTTGTCTCTCTCTATCTCTGTCTCTGTCTGTCTGTCTGTCTGTCTCTGTCTCTCTCTCTCTCTCTCTGTCGTAATCAACCATCATCCATTGTACTGCTATCGAAAAGCAATTATCAAACAAAACATGTACGATATATTAGAATTCAAATAAATGTCATCCATTTTGAATAAATATGATTTTTAATGGTCAAAAGTTGCTTATTACAATAGTTCCTTGGTTACAGTTAAAAAAACTAAATGCTGAAAATAGGGGTCCATCAGAATATTTCCTTTCTCTTATTACTGCTTTCCACACTGATAACCTCTCGGCACTGCTTAAGGCCATAGTGCCTTAACTCCCTTAATAATTTTGCCTATGATATAGACTCAGTCGCAGAACAAAGCAACCTTCCGGGAGAGGAACTGTGGAGTAGACAGTTCCATGGGGATTTTCGTTGTTTTTATTTCTAGAAATGAAAGGATTACTTGAGGATTATTGATTATAGTATCGATTATCTTGTACAAGTATAAATAAATAGATAAACATAAATATTATACATATTTATCGGGTGAAAATGAATGACGGGCGCAGCAGTTCCACAATGCCAACAGACAAGCCACCGCCGCAGCTGATTATAAGATGAAAAAAATGCTGGTTGAAAATTTATCAATTCAAAATTCAATTTCTTTTTTGTTCAAGTAAAGATCAGAAGCAGTTTTTTTTCTGGTACTGGGCTTTACTTGGTCTGATTGGATGATACTAGTATTTACTTTGACTTATCGGTGGTACTAATGTTTTTTGATTAGGTTAGGTCAGTATTTTCGAAGCTAGGTATGGATGGGGGTCTGACAAATAATCCTCGGGGTCTGCAGCAGTGTTCTCTTTGAACCTAACATGGCGAAACTTGTGGCCGTAACAGATAACCATCATCCATTGTACTGCTATCGAAAAGCAATTATCAAACAAAACCTGTATCAAATATTAGAATTCATATAAATGTCATCCATTTTGAATAAATATGATTTTTAATGGTCAAAAGTTGCTTATTACAATAGTTCCTTGGTTACAGTTAAAAAAACTAAATGCTGAAAATAGGGGTCCATCAGAATATTTCCTTTATAGAAGGGGTTCTCAAGTTTTTAAATTTTCGAAATAACTGCGTTAGGTTATTACAATATTCAGAGAGATCATGAGTACTCTCCTGGACAGTCCCTTTGTTTAGGATAGCGCAAACCCCATAATGTTTTAAAATAGATAGAATTTGATGAATTGTTGTAAAACCTTTTTTGATCATCCCTAACTTTAATTCTCATCTTTATGATGCCGATCTTGAATAGGTCTCGTCGGGTTTTGATTAGACCATGTTTTGATGTTAGGTAATGCTGTACAAATAATTGTAACGAAGTACTGATGTACCTTGATTAGTGTGGTTCATTCGTTCGAAAATTTTATGCCCTGTTCAAACCTGCACCGTTCAAAGTCTTATGATTTAATGTGTTTTATTTCCAGCTTATACTTGGTTACATCAATTTGTACAGCAATTTCTTGACCGTACTATATCAAAACCGCACTATTCAAGATGTATAGGTATTAGCTTTGAAAAATGGATGATATCATACTAAAAACGTGAACGAATTAACCGCAAAGTAGTGATGCTGATCTTTACTCTATCCTTACTTCATCACCGTAGCCTTACAAACGGCCCGACAAACCTGCCAAGTGAGAGTCTGACTCTGTGTGTCTCCGGGTGGCGTAGGTCATATTTTTGGGGCTATAACCTTGAAAATTTCTATTACACCACTAGGTATCATCTAAAAATCTCTTGTTTGTCTGTTTTGGGTTGTTGTTTTTTTTTTGTTTTCCGATAGGTGCTTTTGGGGATTTCTATGGTCATTGATACCCAAATCTTGTGCTGGTATTTTTTTTCTAATAATTCAAGATAAAAAAAAACTATTTTCTTTTGATGATTTTACTGATAATCGTTCTGGTAAACGAACAGACAATTATAATAGTCATATTAGAAACCTTCAACCAAAACCTCAACATTTTAGATAATCAGTTCTAGTACATTTGCGGACTATGGTGATTCATTTCTGCGTAGTACAGATATTTTCACTTTTTTTTTTTTTTTTTTTCCTTAATAATTTCCAATCCTTTATGAAAAATCTTTTAAAACCTCATTGGTTTTCTTTCTCTCTTTTTTTTTTTTTCCAAATTCTTTTAGACAAGATGAATTCTGTTATTATGGGAAGGAGGACGTTTGAAAGTATTCCCCCCAAATATTTTCCTCTCAGCAATCGGTTCAATATCATTTTGAGTGGAAGTCTCAGGTATGTAAACAATCAGAACCCTCTTTTTTTTCTTTTTGTCCCTGGCCGAAGTAAAAAGCCACCCGGGGTCTATTATTCATCATCGCGTCTTCTTTCTCGATTGGATAACTTCGTTATTCTTTATTTATTTTTCTTCTTTATTTTATGGTTTGAATAAACAAATAATGAGGTATCTTAGAGATAACAGTCTTAACAAACAATTCATTCATTCATTCATTCATTCTCTCTCTCTCTCTTATATGTATATGCATAACTTTACAGCTTTGAACACTAAATATATTTTTAATATCTCTCCAAAACTTTATATCATTCCAATCAATTATTCCAATCAATTATTTCTCTATGCATTTTTTTATTGTACTATGTGTGATTTTGTTTTGTTGGAATCACACACACACACTCTCTCTCTCTCTCTCTCTCTCACACACACACACACACATATATATATATATATATATATATATATATATATATATATATATATATATATATATATATATATTGTGTCATCCACAAACAGCTATTTCGTTGTATTACAACTCTTCAGTGTGACTATAGATTATCCATTATGCCATCCAGTACCACTAGGTAAGATTGAAACCTTAGCTTCAGACCCAGGTATCCTCCCTCTACTCCACAGAACTGGACAGTCACTAAGGTTGAATTTAAGGGATATATTTATTTACGCATATATATTCCCAGTCCACCAGAGTGCTCCATTCCATATTGGAAGAGCATTACTGGTACGTTCCGTAAAATGATGTTTGTCCAGCTGACCATATCCTTTTTGGGTGGGTTTGATCCTCCCTCGGTGTGACTGGAAAACTTAGTATCGGACAATAAATAAGTTCCTTTGTCCAAGTTCAACCATCTAAACATGTCTGTTCTTCTATGATGGCGTGTCTCTCTCCTACCTTCTTTGTTCTTTTCCCTTCTTTTCATTACGCCGGTTCTTTCTTCTTCACCCATTTTTTTGATACTTAATTTTTTTTTCTTGCTCTTCTTGTTTCGGTTGCTTCTTCTTTCTTTTTGTTCTCCTCCTCCTTAATTTTTTCGTCTTTTCCTTCTTCTTCTTCTTCTTCTTCTTCTTCTTCTTCTTCTTCTTCTTCTTCTTCTTCTTCTTCTTCTTCTTCTTCTTCTTCTTGTTTCACCTCTATCCTCTTCTTTTTTAGTTTCTTTTTTCGTCTTCTTCTTGGTTTATTTTTCCCTTTCGTTTATTTTTTTAAAATTTTTTTCTTTTTTCTTTGTTTCCTTCCTCTTCTCTTTTAGTTTCTTTTTATCCTTCTTGGTTTCTTTTTCTTCATTCTTCAAAGTTTCTTCTTCCTTTATTTTTGATTTCTTTGTTCCATTCTCCTTCTTTTTTCGTTTCTTTCTTCTTCCTCCTGCGTTTCTTTTTTCCCTTCTTTTTTTCTTTTTTCTTCTTTCTTAGTATTTTTTCCATTCATCCTTTTTTGTTTATTCTTCCTTTTTTTAGATTCTTCTTCTTCTTCTTCTTCTTCTTCTTCTTCTTGGTTTCTTTTTTCCCTTTTTTTCTTCCTTTGAATTTCCTTCTTTCATCCTTCTTGCTTTCTTTTTTCTTCTTCTCTTTCTTTTTGGTTTCTTTTTCCTTTCCTCTTTTTAGTTTCTTCTTCTCCCTTCTTTCCTTTTCTATCTTTATCCTTTTTTTCTTTCTCTCAAAAATAAAGCTCTACTTCAAACACTCTGAAGATTCGTGCCCCACATTTCCTCACCTCATTTCTCCCTATCTGCCCATGTGACATACTAAGAAAATATCAGAAAGGAAGACTAGCCCGCCCTATGGCTGAGGTCGTTTGGTATTTGCAAATTGATATTGTGGCCCACATTACACTATCTTCCTAACCCCATTTCCTCACATCTGACTTTGCACCACAATAAACCAAGATGAATAACTCTTAACGTCATAAACCGCTGGAAAGCACTCCCGGTTGACATCAGGGTTGTTCTGTGACATTTTATTAAACTCATTATGTCAGATTAAAAAAAAAGACTGACCAAAAGTTCAAAAGAGGGAAACTTTGATCATTACTTATTCGCCTTGTTATCAACGGAGACATTGACATCTACATTTATTGTATAAAACTAAGAGTTAAAAATTGATTCTGAGGCTTCTCTTAGTTTCATAATGATAAGTTGCTTGCCTTCCATAAGTATGGTATCCTAGTAGTGACATTTTTTAATGCATTGTTGTAGATCACTACTTCAATTTGTTTGGTCATTTTATTCTGAACTTTTCCCTGACAGTTGTGGTCCTCCAGGAGGTTTTTTGGCTCAAAATCTTGACCAAGCAATTGAAATGATCCAGAACGGTCCTCTAAAGGGCAAAACAGAACAAATATTTGCAATAGGAGGCTCAAGAGTTTACAAGGTAACGTTTTCTGCGTTTTTCTGGGAACATATCATTAACTGCCTTACAGTTCACCGTATCGAGTACAAGGCTAAGACTGACCAGACCGACAAAACAGGTTATCAATATTTTGAATCAGACTTGCTTTTTAAAATCTAAATCTTGTGATAAGTGATGCCCAGGCAGGGACGGCTGATGCTGTAGCCAGCGTAAGGGTCCCAATGTATAGTTTGTATTTTTGGACTGTTAACTTTATCTTGTTTCGTTTCTGGAACACAATGTTTTAGCCGTTGTACCCTATGGCCGTCTTCAGATGATAAATGGGTATTCTTACAAATTCTATCGATTTATCAGCTGAAGAAGGCTGTAGGGTACAGCAGCCGAAACGTTGTGCTAAAAAAAATGAACCTAAATGAGGACAGCGGCCCCCAAAAAATTGCACTTATAATTGCACTTCTAAAAAAAAATTTGGATAAAAATCGTTACTTTATTTTGCTTAAAAAAAAATTCCACTGGAAAACAGCTAAAAAAAAAAGAGTTTGGACATCTAAAAATATCTAGATTCTGGCAAAGCGAGATGATATTGACAAACCTATCAAAATAAGGCCCCCAAAGATCATAAAAGTTTTTTTTTTCAAAACGTATGAAAAAAAAAAAAATCATCTTTAGAATGGATCGTAGCAATGCCAATTTTCTATAGTCTGTAGACAAAACAGTATGGCCAGGAATGAAGGAACGCACGAACAAACCCATGAGTACATAAGAAAGGATAGAACCGTTTGCCATCTTTGATGGCTACAGTTGTTCAATTGAACCAAAAGGTGTTGGAAGGTTCTAGCCTTTTTATAAGTGCGTGTGTTTGCGTATTTTGTAACTACTCAATACATCACAGGTATTCACCACCTTTCGAGAGTTCGCTATACGTTATTAGTTCTTTTTTATGGACAAAATTTCTTTTTTCTTCTCTCTATTTCAGGAAATCTTAGAATCAAAATATGCTGGTAGAATATACCTGACAAAGATACAGGCTGACTTCAAATGTGATACTTTTTTCCCCGAATTCAGTGAAGAAATATTTCCTGAGGTTTTCGGGTAAGAGTCAATATGAGCCTTCTTTTTTCACCTTTATTTGCATATTTATAACTAAAAATGTTTAAAAAGATGGTTATTGATCCTCACTCGGTGCCCCTCTACTGTGGCCTTGTGTCAAACTAAACTTAATATGCGCGCCAAAAAGCAACTATTTAATGTTATGCTTTTTGAACGTGAAAGGTATGAAAGTGAAAGATATAGAAATTAAGAAATATAAAGTTTCTTAAAAGAGTTTCTGCTTGTGATTTTTTAAAAATCGTCAGTGGTGTATGCTTCAAATATAAATATGTGTTTCAAGTATAAGATGTCCTAATTTGATGTTTTTATGCACACGAGAGACATGAAATATTGCTAGATAAAAGTGTTTTACCTACGTACCTTTCAAGTTTTTATCTGCGTACGTAAAAACATTTCATAATCTGTTGCTTTCTGTATCAAGCGTGCTTGATAACACATCAAAATGATACCAATCTAACCATAGGCAAGGTATAATTTTCAAGATGGCCGCTAAATCCTTATAATGCATTTGACTTGTTCATTACTCACTCTAGACAAGTTTAGTCGATGGTTTTTGTAGTACCTAGTGTGCTTGATGACACATCAGAATTCTACCAAGTTTAACCACTCGAGAAGTATAACTTTTAAGATTGCATCCAAGATGGCTGCCAAAGTTTTTGAAGTAAAAAGAGTGAAAGCGGAAATAGCACTGGAAAAACGACTTAAAGCGGGCTCTTTTGAAAAATATAAATTCTGTTGTCTTTCTTTCCATTTTTGTTCTTTCTTATATTCACTTCAACGAACCTCTAATTTTGATAGTGGAATGTTATACAAACATGGATTAGTTTCTTATGTGAAAACATTCCTATCCATCCCCATTATTAAATTATTTAACTTTCTTTTCTCCCCATTACCTTCCCATTTTCGTATTAAACTACCTAATTTTCTTTTCTGCCTTCCCTCTTCCTACCCTCTCATCAAACAACCAATTTTTTTCTGCCGTCTCTTTTCCTACCCTTTAATCAAACAACCTAACTTTCTCCTCTGCCTTCTCTCTTCCTACCCTCTTATTGAACTACCCAATTTCCTTACCTGCCTTCTTTTTCCTATCCTCTTATCAAACTACCAAATTTTCTTTTTTGTCTTCTCTCTTCCTACCCCTTTAGTAAACTATTTAACTTTCTCCCTTTCCTCTTATCAAACTACCTGAATTTCTTTTCTGCTCTCTCTCTCTCTCTCTATCTATCTATCTATCTATCTATCTCATGATAATGTTGGTATGTGCATAACTTGTTGAAAAAAATGTATATTTGGCAGCCATTTTTCTTCCAAGCGAGTTTCAAGACGGATATTTTCGTCGAGACAACGTTTTAAAAAGAGTGTCGATTTTTAGAATTATCTAAAGAGTTTAATCGGAAGGTATTCGTCGTGTTTAATGGAACTTATTGAAAATGGAGATTTGAAATAACAGAAGACTGGTTTAGCCACTCAAATTACAGAGGGATACTGTTGTGTGAGTGGAAAAGATAGCATATTTTTGTAATTTCAGTGTCACTTGTGGAAGAATTCATGTGCGTCAGTGTTTTTCAAATAAGGGTGACTGGAGACGGTTGCAATAAGTATCATTCCTCCAATCAGAAACATGAGCGATGACACTGTATATGCCCAGTTAGACCTTTGCCCCACCAGGGGGATAGGAGATATATTCAACATATGCGGCTACATTTATTGAAAAAACGTGTTTTGGAGATATGAAAGTAATTTGCCCTGTCCATCTGCATGAATAAATAAAAACTTACTTAGTTTTAATCTTAGTTTTGTCGACTTCTAAGTCAACCATGTGTCACAGTTATCATGTGTCAAAGTCAATGTGTCTAGCTAGCACATAGTCTTCTGTCATGACTGATAGGGCTTGAGACGATTGCAATCGTCCCCAAGCTATGCACTGATGGTTCAAAATGTTGATGACTTTTGTCTAAGTTATAGACAATTTATTTCTTGTATGTTTGGTTGATCAAATAGTCTCTGAGTAACCGAGAGAAATACAAGGGACGTTGCAACCGTCCCCAGTCTCCCTTACACGGTTAATGATGCAACAGAGTTTTAAATATTGTTTTGAGTATGTGTATTTATGTGTGAAAAGAATTGAGTGACGGAGATTCCATCTGAACTCCAAACAGCACTGATTCCCTATGCAAATCGATGTAATCAGAATGATCTCTTGTTAAATAGACATATTGCATTCTAATTGGCCCAAAGTTTTACTGTTATCATTTTTGATTGGTTCATTTGAATTTAAATTTTTTATTCAAACTGACAATCTGATCTCTTGTTCCCATCTTTGATGTTAACACAACGTTTTGGTCGATTCATTCCACTGCCTTCTTCAGATGGAATGCATAATATCCACACGAGAAAAGGGTGTCTTCTTCTATTCTCTTCCGCCGGTAAATCAAAGTAAAAAACAGAAACAGAAAATTCAAATTTGCAGCAACGGTTGTGATGAACTGCATGAAGAAAGTGGAAAAAGAGAATCTCTTTTCTTACAGATATTCCATATCACTCCTTAAGAAGGCTGTAAAATAATTCGGCCGGAACTTCGTGTTAACATCAATGATGGGGAGGAAAGATTGGATTGTCTTAACAATAGTTGTAATGCTAATAATTCTAGTCAAAGTTATGGACAATTAAAATGTTTGTTTTGCACTTTTGGGCCTCAGGATCCACTTCCGGTTTCTAAAAGATTGTTTTGTCATTTGGGATTTCGTTTCGAGAGTAACCTCTTCTGGTTGCTACTTTTTTCTTCTTTGTTTTCTTTTCAGGTTGCCAGATGTACCGACTGGAGAACATGAGGAAGGGGGCATCAAATGGACTTATCACACTTATGAAAGAAAGTAATGTCCTTGTCAAAAGGCCTCAATCAGAAAACAGTGTAGAACGGACTACTGCAAGTTAAATAATGAAATTAAATCACAATAAAACTTTTATTCATTTGAATTCACGGAAAAAATATATAAAATTAAATCATCTAATTAGTGCAAATTCAATTAAAATATTCATGCTACAGCGTTGTCCTTTAGGTCGGCACTTTTTGACCGAACGCAATTGTAATTTGCAGTAGTTCGAACGACATTGTTGTCTGTTTGGATTGAAGCCTTTTGACCAGTCGCCATTCAGAATAAAACAATGAAACTAAGAGTTTGAAGGCAGAAATAAACAGACAAAACGAAGGAGATTTCTTTCAAAAACACCAATAAATCGTATTATTACGGGAATAAAACACTAGTATAAACGATGCTTCATTTTTTTCGTTTTTTTTTTATACTGAGCAAATAATTCACGAGGCTCACGAAAAAATGACAATGTAAGAAAGGAATGTTTATGTCTTCGTTGTCTGCGGACCATTTTTCATCAGTGAATGCTAAAGGTTAACTCTGAAACCAACACAGAAAGGAGGAAGAGGATGCTGTTTCTTTCGTACCCAATTGATAATTCATCTTTTTATCATATTGACTATTTTTTTCGTATTTCCATCAATGGGCCACTTAAAGTAAGTTGCTTTGGGATTAGGAATCCTAATGACAGGCCGGTTTACCAAGAAGTACCGAAATTCGTCGTGTACACAATACTACTGTCAATGGTTTTAAGGATATTTCGGGATATTATAATTAAAAAATTAAATTTAAAAATGAGAAAGACAGAACAAAAATTAGAAAAGAAAAAGGTTTTTTTTTCAAATAAAGCCTGCTTCAAGTCATTTTCTGGTGCTATTTTCACTTTCATACTTTTCACTTCCAACAATTTGGCGGCCATCTTGATACTACGAAAGACGTTGAACAAACTTGTCTTGAGTGAATAATGGACCAGTAAAGTGCATTGTAAATATTTTGCGGTCATAGAAATTAAACATTTCCAGTGGTTGGATTGGTAAAATATGATGTGTTATCAAGCACACTTGATACTACAAAATAAACGTTGAATAAACTTGTCTCGAGTGAATGATGAACAAGTGTATTAAAAGTATTTGGTGGCCATCTTGAATATGACACACACCAGTCCATAGGAAAATTTAGTGACTTATTTTTTTTGAAAATTCTTATATTGAGAATTCATAAAAACCTTACTTCATGCTTCTAGTAAAATGTTCCAACAGGACCTCAGCAGAGCTACATTCCGGCTCGCACCTATCCTCCTCATGATCAATATTTTTAGAGCAGTTTACGGTAAATTCCAGAGAAAAATATCTTATCAGGGTAAAGAATCTCCTTAATAGAGAAAAAGTACAATCCGTATGAAATAACAGGAAAAAAAATTTGTATCAACAGAAGAAGATATTTCCTTTCGTTCTCACGTATTAAATAAATACTTATGTTTGGTCCAGTTGACCAATATTCTGGGGGGGCAAAATAAATGTAAGAAGAAAAAAAGATAAAAAATATTTTGGCTATATTGAAAGCTATAAAATAACCACAAAACAAACTGTTTATTCAATCTTTGAGTTTCCAATCTTCGAAATTGCATCGTTTGAATGGAATTAATATAAAACATTAAAATTTCATTATCGTAATTTGGATTATAACATAAAATAACACAATCCTAAGAGGTTGATGCAAAAAATAAAATTGGAATATTTCTTCCCATCATATTATCAAAAACTCAACTATTAAAGACGTAATTATAACTTTTAATCTAAAATCTCGGACCCAGGGTACGAAGTTAACAATAAAGCGTTTATTCATTTGAATTTCCAAAGAGAAATACTAAATTACTTGAATAGTAAAAATTCAGTTAAGATATTTGTAACAATTGTTATCTTTTTGACTGATGCCTTTTTTTCAAATGCGATTGTAACTTGCATTAATCCATTGCACTGCTGTCCTTTTGACTGATTCCTTTTGACCAGCCATTTTAGCTACTCTACTCAAGGTCACAACGATCGTAATCGAAAACAGAGAGCTAGGAAAAGTAGATTTACATCTACCTAGGACAACGAATTTCCATGAAATCTTCAAAAGAAGAAATCAAGCGAACCATCACCCAAGGTTTGCAAGCTTCTTGTAGAGCAAGCTTTCAAGAAAAAAAAAAAATCCCCTTAGTTCTAAGGTAAGGGTATCCTACCGGTAGTCACCAATAGGGCTGGAACGTGAAACCTAACCAAAAGATTGACTCTCCTACTGAGAAACATGCAACATGCAAGAGAGAATCATTCTCAACCTCACATTGAGAGATCATATTTGAATGAACCCAAAAATAGATAATCTTCGGTCCTCAACGAAAAGCAAAACAATAAAAACACATAGCTTTGCTGGACACCCAAGCACAGAAATTATAATTTTTCATCACACACAAGTACAGTTTTAGTTCCATGAAAGATGCTCTCATGGTACCCCCCCCCCCCAAAAAAAAGAATTACCCACAGAAAGAAGCCCACATTCACGCATGCTCACAGGGGAAAAAAGCCCAAGCAAAAAAATAGCTCAAGTGGAAAAAAAGCATCCACAGGAAAGACCCTATACACACACACACATATATATATATATTTCATTTGAATATAAGGAAACGAAATAGTGACATTTAGCAAAGTTACTTATATAACATATATAAATAAATAAACTGCAAAGATTTTTGGATTTTTTTCATTGAAAATTTCTAATAATGTAGTAGTGGCACAACAAGGATAGAGGAATCGATTATCTTTTGGTACTTTTCAAAGTACTGCCACTACAATTCATTTTGAATTTATCTGACATATTAGTGAATTGAATGGACAATATGGAACTTCCAAAATTAGGATGAATGGATTGTATTCATCTTCGTAACATGTTCCAAGAAGTGATTTCTAAAATGTCAAGTGAGAAAAATGATGAAATACGCAAATATTAAAGTTTGGAGTTGAGGGGGATGATCTGTGGTCATTATTGCTATCATTTTTAATTCTTATCTTTTACTGGCAAAAACGGGAATTATGTTGGTGTCAGAGTTCAGCTGAGCTGTCTATGGAAAATGAAAAAGAGAAGGGTTTTGTGTGCATGTGTATCTATGTAGTTGAATCTGTTATTGAGAAAAATTTGTTTGTATATGCAGCATATATAAGCGTGTGATATTGTGTCTTGGGGATTCATGTCTCATGAGTTTCTTTGTGCGGGTTTGTTGTGGGTGTAATGTTGAGAGGGAGTGTGTGTTCACAATGGTATTTGCAGTGTGAATATGCATGTGTGTAATAAATGATTTTAGAAGAGTGTAGGTGGTATATTTTTTATTTCAAATTTGTCATTTTATATTTTTAATCTTTGCACTAACTATTGAGGAAGGGAATATCTTTACATTGGTATTTTGCTGAGTGAAAATGTAAATGAGTAATCCAATATTTTAGAAGTGCGTAGGTGGGATATGTTGCTCTGAAAGCGTGTCGATTATATATTTCATGAATTTGTACTAACTTGCATCGATTAGATAATGTGTGCATATGGTATTGTATGTGGCAATATTATTTTGTATCTATATAATTTTGGCAATGTGTTTTGCGTTATGGTAGAAACCAGGGGGCGTTTCTATAGTATTTGTGGTAATAAAACAAGCATTGTTATTCGCATATTTTATCATTTGACTTTTGACAATGGGCGAAACCAATTCCCGAAACATATTTACAGAAATAAATACAATCCATCTTCCCTAATTTTGGAGTTTCTGTATTGTCCATTAAATTCAACACATATATCTAGATATAGTCGATAATATATATTCAATTTATAAAAATACAAAAAGAAATAGACAACAGATTTTATCCATTGTAGATGTCTAATCACAGTTAATAGAGCAAGTATTATTTAAAAGAACAAGCATCGCAAAGATATACGTACCCTGTGAATGTCAACACATTGTGCCTATCGCACTCATCAGCGACCGGCAGTAAGTTTCTTCCTCTAGTTGTAAAAACAAAAAGCCTATTTACATTCGATTAACATATTTTTCAATTATCCAGCCAGGTTTAACTTTTTTTAAGCCCAATGATTTGAACTAGTAATTACTATTTATGTATGAGAACGCTCTGTCAGAGATACTTCTCTTTTCCCCAAATTGCAAGAAAGATATATATATATAGTGGCAATCATTTTCCCCGATTTAGCTACCTTTTCTTCTTCTCTATAGCTTATTCTAGTGAATTTTTTTATGTATTCTAAATCTTCTACTATTTCTGAATACTGCATTACAAGTTTTCCAACGATAGAATTTAAAAAGTTAAGTAGAATCCTCACAAGAATCCTCAATTCAAATATTATACAGAGTAAATCGTAGAAATTTTTAAAAACCAACAATCCACTGAGTGAAAAACAGTTCTATAGATATTTAATTCAAAATGAAAAATTAACCAAATTTTGAAAAAAAGATTCAATAAATCTTTAAATTTTAAATTAAAAGATCTGTTATTAGCATTATCCATATTTTCCAATTTCATCTATTCATTAGATCATTTCGTTAATAATAGTAATAAAAATTTAGAATAATAAAAGGAATTATCTTGTATACAAAACATATATATGTGAAGCATTCAGTCCAAATTGCACCCTCCCCGCTTGAAGTTGTATTAATTAAACAAAGTTTTACTATTAACTAATTGATTATTCGGTGAAATTAGAAAAATCTATTCTATTTTTACTATTCGGTGAAATTAGAAAAATCTATTCTATTTTTACTATTCTCGTTTCCATTTATACTACTGATCGTAACATTTTTTTATCGTGAGGGTTTCGACTGATATCGAGTTATTTGTAAATTGATTATATTGTAATGTTTATACTTGAATAATTTCATTTATTGTATATGTCTAAAATGAGATTTCCTCTGTTAAATTGTATTTGTTGAGAAGTTTAATGAAATAGAAAAGTCTTTTCAAAAACTTTAAAACTAAATAGTTTTGTTTCACCATTCGGTTTTTAATAACTTACAATTGTTGAAAAGTAATATAGTACGAACTACTCTATCCCCTCAGAACTATCTAACTTCACATAGGTGACCATCGGGAGGATACATTGGTTGTATACTCTTCTTCTTAGGACTAATGGGATTTTCTTGTTCTTTAAGTTTAAGCTTGCTAGGAGTCCGAGACATCATAGAATCCATTAAAAAACTCAAATGGCAATGGGCTGGTCATGTTGCAAGAATGACAGAGAACTGATCGACATCACGACTCGCAACATGGATCCTCAGAGATCATATGCGTAACCAAGGCCGGCAGAATACAAGATGGAGAGACGAACTAGACAAGTTTGGAAAGTATTGGCTCCATAACGCCCATGATAGAGAGGTCTCACGAATCCTAGGGAAGGTCTTTGTTCAATGACGTTCGATAAGAGACTGATGATAATGATGATGATGATGATGATGATGATGATGATTACTTCCTGTTACTTTCTGTCTTATCCAGGAAAATATTTGATAGCGATTCAACACTTGCACTTGAATTATCATTGTTTCCCTCTCAGTGACGGTAATTAAAAAATAATCGATATGAACTATTACAGATCTGTATTTACATTTTTGCAGTTATTTCAAAACTTTTGTATTTGCCCTTCAATATTCTTCTTTTATGAAAATACAACTCTCAAATATGGTTAATTTAATCCCAAATTTCCAATGCAATTGTCGTTAAACCAATTAGGGATGGTTATAAACACACAAAAAAACGATTTAAATATCCTTATCATTACATTATACTTAACATTAAGTCTTTATAATTATTATGATAGTTATATAGATTACAAAAAAGTTTCATATTAATCTGAATTGAAGTATGTTCGTAGAAGAACTGGTGCGTGGATTTCATTTTTTTAAATCTAATTTATATTACTTTTGAATTTCAATATTTAAAATATTCATTTTCCATATATGGTTTTACAAGAAACAGGGTTCTTATATATTCATCGGCAGGATGGTATACAGTTCTGGTTAAAGATAGGGCGCCTGCTGGGTTTGTGGTGCCCATGTGGACGTTGGTGGAAATGTTGAAGGAGGAAGGGAGCTGTATGAAGAACATGGACGCCAAGTATAAATGTGGACACAAATATGATATAGAATAAAAAAGACATACAGTATGCAGGTGCGAAAAATGTGAGACATTTATTGTACAAATAAAGAAAGGAAATAAAATACATGTAATGAAAATATTAATTCAATCGATCTTGTAAAGAGAAGAGGCTTGTAAGGTTTAGGCTATTCCTATCCGTAAGAATGATATATTGGAAAGATAAAGAATTTAGAGGACACGTGGTATGAAGAGTCTAATGCCATTCCGTCTATCTATTGACGAGAGCCTGATAAGTCATACCTGTTATAATGAGTGCTATAGTTGACCAAGCTAGATTATAAAAAAAGTTAGCTCAGGTTAGGTGCAAGGAGCTAAAAGGTGCAAAATAGAAAGTGCTGTGTTTGCGTTTTTATCAAAAATAGTAGTTGCATTATTTGAATTTAAATCTCTTGTGAATACTCACATCAAGGGAGATAAGTGACAAAAGACGATATATATATATATATATATATATATATATATATATATATATATATATATATATATATATATATATATATTGTCTTTTGTCACTTATCTCCCTCTGGCCCCTGGCAGTGGACTCTGGTTCCACATGGTACATTTTAATTCACACTCACACAACACACACCACTGATGATGGGAAGAATCCCGAAACATGTATGGACTATTGACATATAAGGATTAATAAACCTTACCACCAAAAACTTCACTCCCGAGTCTGTCTCACTCTCTAAAGTACACATTATATATATATATATATATATATATATATATATATATATATATATATATATATATATAGTCATGTTCAAAGAATAGAAACTATGCCGGCTGTGAGTTTAGCAAGAAAGACAGGATGATTATTGACTTGGGACCAAATAAATAATTGATAAGAGCTTTTATAGGGAGTCATCGTAGTTTCAGGTACCTAGCTTTAAGAAGGGTTTTGTATTTAATTCTTAATTAAAATATAAGGGTCACCACAGTTTTATCTAACTATTCTCTTGTGCTGACATTTAGTGAATAATTCATTTTTGGAATAAAGAAACTAAAATCAAATCCTACTTGAATTTTATAATTTTAAACTGATCCTCAAAGTAAACCTCACAAATACATAAACATTCATATCAAAACTATAATACACCTGGTTTATCCGATGATTCAGTTCATTTCCCTAAAATTTGTATTATTACTTATCTATTGATATTTATCATTTATAGATAGTATTAATTTTTTTTAATCAATTTCCAATTTCATATCATGGTACTTATTAGACAATTAGCTCCCTTTAAATTTCAAGTAAAATTCAAATAAAAATATCATTGGTATTATTTCTGTTATATTTTCATAGAAAAATCTTTAATGAAGTTCTCATTTGGGAGAGAAGTTCCCGAACGCAATAAATGTCTTAAACATGTAGAAAAATGTTATATTTACACCAGCGTTATGTATGTGTTTAATAGTGTAGAAGTTCACATTCAGCTATATTGGTGGATTTGTTTCTATCTCTCACTATAATATTAATTTACTACATTACTAATTTACCTTAAAAACTAGATCTATGTATTTCTTTGTGATAATCTATTTCATTAATTCTATTGATCAGTTTATCTAAATTATTCTTGGAATTTAAAATTCTGAACATTCCTTTTAAGGTAACATCTAATATTTTCAACAAATATTTTGAAGAACAGATAATCGAGGGGTGGGAATATCATCTCGAGTTACTTTTCAGATTCTTATGTTAGCAAATATCTATTAATCAATTTCAACACTAATTGAATTTCACTTTTTAAATTTTTTGATACCTTCTCATTTTATTTTGGAGTAGTTAGTAGAAAATTTACACCTTTAATG
This sequence comes from Thysanoteuthis rhombus, assembly GCA_963457665.1. Lineage (NCBI taxonomy): Eukaryota > Metazoa > Mollusca > Cephalopoda > Oegopsida > Thysanoteuthidae > Thysanoteuthis > Thysanoteuthis major. The sequence goes on from OY735217.1 coordinate 55,698,353, forward strand.
AGATTTATTCTTTAGTTTTGGTATTGCTACCATTTTATTTTATTTTTTTATATGTATATGAAATTTAGTTGAATTAGTATTAGTGAGGGAAGCTTTTTAATTGCAAAAAAATCTATTCATCGGGTTATCTCATCGACTTTTTAACTTTTATTAATTTTCATATTTGTGCCCATGAAGAAGTACATCTAATTCCATGGCATAGATGTCATTCCTTGACTGTTTTTTGTTTTTGTTTAATTCATTCAACTGGAAATATAAAATTTCTCTTATTGTAACCATTATATTTAATCTCCAATAGTTTAATAGTTCATTTAACTTTTAATTTAAACCTTTCCTAATGGCGACATTTAGCTAAGACTTCATTTCTCTGATTCAATAATATAGGTTTATTTCCGGAAGTTATAATACAAATTTATTTTTCAAAACAGATCCCACACTTACTTTAAAAGCTGGTAGGTGGCCTCAAGTTTTGTAAAACATACCATTTTATTATTGGAGTTTTCTCTGACAATAGTGTATTACTGCCCTTTTAGGCGTTAGATATTCACTCTAGAAGGTTTTAGACTAGAATTTCCAAAGAATTCCACAATTTTTTTTCAAGAGAACCAAAGACTTGACAAAAAAGTTAATGATTTTAAAATATGGAAGGCTGAAACAGCTATCATTTTTTATCTTGTTTAACTTATCTTGTTTAAAACTAAGCAAGTTAAAATCATTATTCATTTTTTTTTACTTAAGCCTAATATACCTTCATCATTTTTAAGGTCTGGGAATGCTCAAATCTTTCTAAAATAATTAATGATGATTGCTTCTTCATTTCATGCTGCTCCAGTTCAGGTTTTGAGAGAAACACTCTTGCATTGGATAATAAGGGAAATCTTCATTACAAACAGGGTTGTTTCATATTTGTGATTTACAAAGCTGAATATTTGTGATTTACAATGCTGAATATTTGTTTTCCCTAATTCTGAATATCTGTGATTATAATACTGAATATTTTCTATGTATAATGCAGAATATTTTCCACATATAATGCTGAAAATGTTCTGAACATTATCAAATGTAATTAAAACATCACACTTTAATGGACTTATGCACAATGATATAATAAGTCTCTATAGAGGTTGACAATAGGCATAACAGCTTTCTGCTGCAAGTACATAGGTAGATGTAACAGTTATGGGAGAGTAGTTTGTCCGAGTGATCATTCACCTACTTTTTTCTCGGTTAGCCATCGTGGCATGCCAGTGGAGATATCTGGCAATGGGACAGAGCAAAGGAAGATATGAATTCATGCCTTTCTAAAGACCATTAGTGCAACATGAACATAATCAGCCTTAACCAGAATTAGAATTCAGTTCACTGTTCCATTTTCTTTACAGATAGCCATAATGCCTCTCTTCACAAACACACCAAGACACAGAGATTGAAATGATAACTTTGTATTGGATAGCGATGGCCAATAGCTCTTGATCTTTCTAGCACCACATCTTCATTTAATGGTGCACAAATTTTTTCTTTGTGGGGGGGTACTATGGACGAAAGCTGGTCATCAGCGATAATGTCTGTTAACGACTTTGTTGGTAATGAGTGATGACTGGTTTCATTTCTTGAAAATCAGAAAGTAAAAGGAACTGTTTCTTCATTGAATTGTTACTAGAGAGGAGAAATGGGTTCCGTATATTAACAGAAAATGCATGCACCAATGGCTACCATCAGATTAGACACCAGTTAATAATTTTTCCAACAACGTAACCAAGGATAAACAAATATTGCATATACTAACCAACGCATCTCCATTCATTTCCCAAAGATTTTGCAATTTTATTCAAATCTCTTTTTTCAAGTTTTTTAGACGATTCTGTGAAGTAAAAAGAGATAACATGAAAATGAATCTATATCATGATAAACAATGTATCTGACCGTCTGTTACATTTAAAAAATAACAGAAATTACATGAAAAGGGTTGAGGGTAGAGGTAAGGTTCCGAGAATAGAATAGCAACTCAAAGACTGCAAAGAGGGTGGGGAGAGGGAAGCAGATAGGGGCACAAAAAAAAAGAGGGAGCGGAACAAAGATGTTCAAAAAAGTAGGATGGTCGGACTCGATTGTCAAGAATAGAATTGAGGCAAGAAAGTAGAAAGACATAGAACGGAACCCATTTTTGAGTATCTGTGAATGGAAGATTTGGGTGAGTGTTGAAGATGATCACTTCAGGCAACTAGCATGAGTTTTTCCAGATATTACAACGCTTTATCTGTTAGAAATGCAACTCATGTTAGTCTGTCTGTCTAAACAATGTCTCCAAAAGTTCTTCATAAATTTCAGTAACATTCTGTGGAATGCTTGGTCATAGGCTGAAGAAGAATGGTGCTCGTGACTTATTTTGAACCCAAATTTGGCTCCCTCCAAAAGGACACGTTTCTCAGGACCCTGGTGATGTCAGTTACGATGTCAGAACAAAACAATTTGAGCATTTCTGACTTGTTTTGTGGAACATACTACAGTATAAAATAATTATTTAAGAACAATATAAACGTATACATAAAGTTTTTTTTTTCAAAATCAGTGCAATTTATTAACTAATTTGAAATAAAGCAATACTAGGTGCCTACAACTCAAGCTGCACATTATAATAGTATTGCAGCTTGCATAATCTGTTGCTTATTGATTACACAAACTGTGTTACTTCCCACAAGGTGGAGCCGGACTTGTTGGCCCTTAGTCATGACCCCTAATGAAATTAAAATCAGGTCTTTATGGTCACTCGCTATTTCCGGGTTCATCAGTGGGTTCCTGCTTCTTTGGAATATACCAAATAGTTTTTTTTGAGAGACCTTGAAATTGTAGCATAAAAATTCACTGGCATGCAGGAAATGAAGTGTCTGAAACTCAAATCCTAACTTCATTTGCATCTCCCAGGCATGGGCCCACTGATAAAGTGTCGTTCATTTTCACATATTGAACATTATTCAGAATAGTGTTGGATGTGGTCAAGAGCCTCAGCAGGGTCAGACGGTGGGTCAAGTGTTAGTTCGTGGATTTCAAGAAATCACTTGGGTAGAATATCCAAGTGGAATCTCTTTATTAATGTATTATTTATTATGATGCCCATGATAGAGAATTGCGATGGATCCTGGGTAGGGTCAATGTTTAATGACGGGTGATAAAAGACTGATGATGATAGATCTTAATGGTACTGATTTGCAGTCACATTCACAAGTAGACAGTTTTTAGTCAGCTCGTTTAATTCCCGACAGATTTCATTGATAATTTTAGAGTTTATTGTTGTCCTGATGCTCGTAGGTGATTCGCTAAAGTTATTTTTTTTTTTTTCTCGATAAATAATCCGTCTAAAACATTCGTGGCAGCACCATACTATGCACAATTGGTTATTTTGGAATGTTACTTTCCAATACTTGAATTCTTTTTCAGGGTCCAAGGGCATTTGGGGTAATATTTAATTAATCTGGACACAGAATATGCTCCATTTTGATAAATTGAGAGAAATAAATTTTTGTAAAGATGAACTAGATATTTATGGTAAACAATGGCTTATTCCACTTAAATTTCACATAGATTACAACAGATCAAAGCATAGATAATGACAAGAAAACAAAACCATTCAGAACCACCTGTCAGCACAAAGTAGACCCCCACATTATTATGATTAAGTAGCAAATCACGCAGAATTCCTTTGTATTCAAGTTGGCACATTTAAGGGGTACATTAACTCATTACCGCTGGCTATGACGCATATTTAGACTACTTGATGGTCACAAACAGAAAAACAACATTAGACTTTACTGATAGATAGATAGATAGATAGAAAGATATCTGTACTTCACATGACAAAATCACAGTAGCCCGCACTTGTAACAAACATTTTTCTTTAAATAGATTTTTCATCAAAAATTATCTCAAATATACCAGCACAAGATTAGGGCATTGTTGGTCTGAAAATGACCATAGGTAACCACACCCACCACATGAACTCAAAAAAAGACAAAAAACATTTTTAGATGGTGCCTAGTGGTGTACTCACACAAGTTTTCTAGGTTGTAACCCCTAAAATATGACCAGGAATCAAACACATAAACAAATACAGACAATAGGCATAGAATCTGTCGCTCACTTGGCTGGTTGGTAGGCCATTTCTTGGGCGACAGTGATTCAGTACATAGATAGATAGATAGCTGGATAGAAATCAGAACATTATTATTGAGGTAAGCACAAACACAGACCCCACACTATTAGCTTAGTACAAACATTTCTCAGGGTGTGATTTTCCGGGAAATATGTAATGTTAATCAATCAACTTACCTAGATAATGTTCAAGTTCGCTTTTATCAACTGTTTTTTGCAGAGCTTTATTTTTTTTACTCTCATTTATATTATTTACTGCGTTATTATTTCCTGAAATTATAGTCACTTGCTCTGCAAAGACAAAATCATGTAAATTAAGAAATAACGAGTTTTAAAACAATATTTTTATAACACATTTGAATGTGACATAAAATACACACCCAATAATCACGCAAACCAGAATTAAAGTAAAGTAAAAAAGAAATATTGCAAAATTTTATAAGTACACTGCCGGATGATTCATCCATCTTCCAGTAAACCAGAATGACCAGGAAATCAACCATTTTTTAAACTGGCTAGTAGTTTACTACTCAGCCTCTCTTTAGTTTAATTTTTTTTATATATTTGTGCGTCAGATTCACTTGGTAATCTAGAATATATTCTCCGTGAGTGAACTTCTCAGTGGATCTGTTATTCCAGAGAAATCAATTTTTTTTAATGATTTGTGTACAAAAATTACACTTAAAAATACACTTTCAGATAATCAGATGCTTGGAGCACAAAGGATTAAAAACAAAGAAATTATTTCACTAATAATTAGGATGTGATTTAATACGTCATATACATGCTGCTGGAGTAAACAATAGCTGGTACACCAGCAAAGTCTTCGTCTGATGATAAAACAGAGGTCAGGCATGGTTTCGGGGCTGAAGCATTATTTTTACAAACAGAACAACCCAGCAGTACCTTGTGATACCACCAGACTCTTTCCGTCATATCAAGAAAACATATGAAATAAGATAATCAGAACATGAATTGTTTCAGGACCAGGTACGTATTTCATTTTAACTCCAATTCTGATATATATATATATATATATATATATACATTATGTATACATATATGTGCATACATACTATGTATGGGTATGGAGAAGAGTAGTAGATATATTGCTTAATTCGGTCCAACTGACCATCTAGTTCAGCATAGGGCAGGGGTAGAGCATCTGGTTCTGAAGTGAAAGTCTCGATCCTACCTAGCGGTAATGGAAGCGATACTGGATTGTCTATAGCCACATTGAAGAGTTGTAGTACAACAAAACAGCTGTCTGTGGATGACACAATTATTAATTATAAATATATATGTACATATATATCAGAATTGGGGCTAAAATGAAAAATACCAATGTTGTGCTCACCAACTGTGTGGCTCCTAGGTTGAGCAAGCTGCAGTGAAAGCGAATTAAATATCTGAAAAGAAAAAAAAAATATCCAGCATAATAATGTGAAACCAATGGAGAAAAATCACACATAATCATCACAACTATAAATTCTTTTGGTTAAAAGCTTCAGAAATCAAAGCAAAAAACAGTGCCATTCTTTTCTCTTTCTTAACTACATTTTTATATACAATTTTTAAAATATCATATTATCTAACAAAACAGAAAATTTTCAGAAAAATAGAATCTGAACGTTACGTATCAAAGTTTCAATTCTATTTCGCTCTTTCTTAGCAGATCACACCATTAACAATTTGAAAGTTGTTTTTGCTTTGAATTTTGCAAAATACATCAAAAGTTTTCAGTTTTATAAGATTATATCATATCTATAATGAGCTGTCTTATGATCTCTCCATGTGAGGTTGAGCATGATTCTCTCATGTGCACTTTACATGGTTCTCAGTATGAGGGTCAATCTTTTGGTTAGGTCCCATGTTTCAGCTCCGGAGATGTCTATCAGTAGGATACATTGGTTGTAAACCTTTCTTTTTTGGACTAATGGGATGAGTCTGTTCTTGAAAATCAAGCTTGCTCTACCAAAAGCTTGTTGGCTTAGTGTGATTCTTTGTTTCATTTCTTCTTCTTTAGAGGATTTCAGGGAGACTTGCTGTCCTACACAAATGTAGAGGAGTACTTTCTCCAGCTCAACATTTTTGCTTTCGAACGTAGTGTCTTTGTCCCCAACATGTTTGTTGTACATGATATTTGTTTTGCTGAAGTTTATACGGAGGTCAACTTTCTTGCTTGCTTCATTCAGTTTGTCTAACATTATTCGGAGATTGTGAAGGTTCTTAGCAAAGAGGATGATGTTGTCAGCAAATCAGAGGTTACCTAGGTATTCATCATCTATTCTGATTCCTTTGTGTTCCTATTCTAAGTTTCAGAAGATCATCTCAAGGCAGGCTGTGACGACTTTGGGTGAGTTGGTATCATCTAACACACTTCTTTTTCTAGTTGAAAGGGCTCAGAGTCTTTATATAGCCTGATGAAATATAGACATGTTGCAGTACTCTGACATATACAGGGTCTACATCTTGTTGTATTATTGCATCAGTGACTGTGGGGATTTCCACTGAATTGGGCTTTTTAAAGTCAACAAATGCAACAGTTGGTGGCATTCTATATTCTGCTGCTTCCTCTTTTAATTAGTTTACTGAATGGAGATGGTTGATGGTTGAGTAGCTTTCTCTAAAGCCAGCTTGTTCCTGTAGCATTTTGGTGATTCAGTTGTTGATCACTTCGGTGAAGAGTTTATAGATGCAGTTGAGTAGGCCTATTGGCCTGTAGTTGCTGAGGTCTTCAGGATTTCCTTTTTTGTATAACAGCATCATGATTACAGTGTTCTACTCTTCTGGGACTTTACTGTGTTTGGGGCATAAGTTGAATAGAATGGCTAGTTTCCTAGCAATGACTTTTGTAGCTTTTTTGAATAGGTTGATGGTGATGTTTTCAGATTCAGGGGTCTTTCTTTTCTATGTTTGATGGTTTGCTTCTCTTCCTGCGGAGTAACTTCTGGGAAATCCTCAAATTGATTACTCTTAGCTTGTGTTTCCTGTTCATTTTTCAACATCCTTGCGATAATGTCAAATGACCGCAGGACATCTTAACTCACAATGTGGATCCCCAGAGATCATATGCAAGATTGAGGCCAACATGGTGTGATGAGCTCCATAAATTCAGGAAATACTGGCTCCGCAATGCCAATTACAGAGAGGTCTGGCGAATGGGGGAGGTCTATGTCCAACGACAGACGCTAAAAGACTGATGATGATGATGATATCATATTTTTAAATTTTTGAAGTCTCTTGTTTTTTCTTCTTTTTTTAAAATATCTACATACAAGGTGTTATTGATCATTTTCCATAATGATATTCATGTGTATTTGAATTTATTAGATATTCTGCTGTATATATAAGTTGATTTGTATGAAAATAAGACTGTGTTAAACATGCAATGAAAACTTTCTATTTTCATCATTTTTTGAAAGGAAAACTCAGAATAGGAGTTACAACATTTAATAATATACTTAGCAGTGAACAGTCACACAAGTGAATGAAACAGGTTTCTTCATTTTGATTTTGCTGGTTTTATGCAAAAATCAACAGCTGTAGGACAAAGGCCTTTCCAAACTCCACCCATGACAATTGTTTGGTGAGGGTTCGGGAAGTCAGAGGTTAACAGAGCTCATCTGTTGCTACTAATTTCCAGCTGAGCTGGTTTTGAATTCTGAGTTATCCTTCTCATTGACTGATTGCCTCCCAAGGCTTCAGAGCCCAGACCTCCTTTGCTATATAAACCCATAGACATAGGTAGAAGAAATTCATGCATTTTCAAAGAGCATTAGTGTGAAGAGAACATGAACAGCCTTGGTCAGGGTTTGAACTCAGCTTACCGATTGCATCATCTATGCTGTTAACCATTATGCCTCTTGCACTTCAACTTGACAAAAATAGACAGCTGTACAAACATATCTTCAAAGGAAAACCATACCTGAGAAATGTCGGGGATAAGATCTGAGATAGACGAATCATTTAAGTTTGAATCAGCATCAAACAATTCCAGTGATTTCTCAGGGCTAGAAGACGATGGTTCTGCATGAGTTTTGAGATTTGAATTTTTTTTCCTTGCACCCCTGCAGGTGATATAAAAGAGAATTGATTCATAAAATGTACATTTTCAGTTGTCATTTTGTTGGCTTTGGGACACAGACAAAAAATAGTGAAAACATGAACAACAAAGTTGTGGAAAATAGTCTGAAAATAGCCTCTCCAACAACCCTTCTAATAATCATTCCAACAGACTTTCCATCAGCCCTTACAAAAGATTAATACCCATTTTAACAGCCTTTCCAACAGCTTTCTAACATTAATTCCAACAGCCTCTCTAAAGGCCATTCTAATAGACTTTCCAAAATCTGGAAAAAAAGTTTGAAATATGGTATCATCTATGCTTGACTGTAAAACGAATGATTCACAAAGAGATTTGGGAGACTGCTACACATCATAACCCATCCAAGCCCCATAGAATTTCAATGGACAGTTGCCTAATCATAATACCAGTACGTTGGACACAATGTAATATTTGCATAGGCTTTTAAAAGAAGCGAATATCTGTCTTATACCCTGGCATGTCTTGTATGTTTAAAGGAAGCAACTGTGAAGATGGTCCAAAAGTGACTGTCTTTCTTGTGACCAACAATGATTGAGTTGGATAATCAAACATTGACTCCATTGAAGAAGGAAGTGGTCACTGGTGTTGCAACAATTGTATTCGATTACCACTGTGTGTTGCTTGTTTGGTGTGGCTAGAATTGGAGTATCCCAAATTGGTGTGGGTGTTGAAATGAATTCTCTCTTCTCAGTGCCATCAAATTGGATTATGGATTTTTAAAAAGTCGGAATTTTTATTAATCATTACTACTGAGTGTAATGTAAAACTGAAGAAGGCTAAAGACACACAGACTGAAAAACGACAAAAATGAAGATATCAGCCAGTAATTAGTGGAGTAATGAATATCCATCTAGAATAAACATTGGACACAGCCTCATGGCTAAGGTGTGAGAAAAGTAACCCTTGAAAATATTTCACACCAGGTTTGTTTCATTTTACATTTCAGAAAACTCCTCCAGTCAAAAAATTTACAATCATCAGTTAATCATAAGCATAGATGCGCCGGTATTGATGTTCAAACCAAATAGAACAGAGGAGTTCAAGCAGTTCCATCATGCATCTTCGAATTTCATATTGATTAAAATTTCTAACAAATTTCCAGGTTAGTGAAGATGCTCTGAGCTTTTTACAAAACAATGTATTTTACCTTCAAAGACTGAAAACACGCAACATATGCAAGCTCAAACTGAAAATTAAACAACCAAAGCTATCAAAGATTGCAAAGGGTTGTATCCTTTTTAATATGTATGTGTTTTTATTTGTTTATGTTTGTGTTAGCACTCCTGGCCATATTGTTTTGTCTACAAACTTGAAAATAGGCGTCAGTGCTCCCCTAGGCCCCTTCTAAAAATTTCTGGTTTTTAGAAAAAAGCTTTTTTGACCTTTTTGAGGCCTTACTCCGATAGGTTTAGATGGGGTTTTTTCGTCAAAATTTCAAATGTCATCCAGGGGAAAACACCAGTGATATCATAAATAAAATTTATTCTGATCAGATTAAATCTTCAATTGAATTTTCTTACATGACTTCAAAATTCAATACTTTACTAAAGTTGTTCAGTTATTGACTGTGATGACAAGCTGATATTATATCTCGGAATTTTTGAGATGAGGTATTATTATTATTTCTATTGATAAGGGAGACCACCTACCCCTCTGGAACAAGGTTGAGATAATTGATCAGGAAGAACACTGGAAAATTCGAAAATTGAAAGAGTCGGCCTATATGCTAGGCAAGCAAAACTGCTTCAGTAATCCTAGCATTGAAATGGATACCATATGGGAACCTCTAATAATAAAAGACAGAAAACAATAACATAAAAAATTTTAAAAAATTTAAAAAAATCATAACTGTCACCTGAGGTTTAAGGCTCCTAAAAATTAGCACCTGTTGTCCACATGGACACATAGCGCAGTGGTTACAGCATCAGACAAATTACTGTTGAGTAATGATGGTTCTAGGTTCGATACTAGTGTGAGACAGTATAACAATACTACTAATGCTAAAGAGGGGAGTAAGGTCAATATACCCCCGTCAGATAAATAAAGGGTTCGGTTCGTTACTTCCCAAATCTACCAATGATACCTGACGAAGGCCGTAGAGTGCAACGGCCGAAACGTTGTATGAAAAACAACAAAGATAAGGATGGTCCGAATATCAATAGAAATAAGCTGATATTATTTTTATTTTCAGTAGCTGAAAATACCAACCCTGTCGACAGTTATCCACAGCTATCTGAAGCCTGGTCATAAAACCTCAAGTTGAGTAATGAATAGATGTTTCACAGCCAAAGGCTCATTGTAGCTGGTGAATTAAATATGACCTTTTTTCAGGAAAAGTAACAAATGTGATCTTCTTTGAGGAAAAATAACAAATGTAACCTTTTCTTAGAAAAAATTAATAATGGAGTGTTAAGGAGCTGATGTGATCAGTGTTCTTTCACCTCCAACTGGTTATAAACACAAGGAAAAAATTATATTTTTTTTCTTTCTTCGCTGATTTTTCAATAATTTACTTGCAAATTTGTATTGTTCGTAAGAATAAAACAGTCAGTTTATTGGAAGTCAGAAATCTTGATTTGTTTTATAAATTTTTTTATTTGTTTTCCCCTCAGAAACTTGAGCAGACACCAACAGACTTTTGATAAAAATGCCCTAAAACTAGTAAACCATGTTTTATTGTAATAATCTTTGTATTATTAATAAGAAGAAATATTGTTGAAATTTTCTTATATATATATATATATATATATATATATATATATATACTTTGTCATTATGGTACAATGTAAATATATTCTCTCATTCGGATCATCAGTTGTTTATCATGGAACTGTTTCGGTGATTTTAAAAACAAAATAGTTATATAAACAAGGCACCCCCACAGTGTTGATCAATATATATATATATATATATACAGGAAGCTATCAACATCAACGTAGGAGGAAGAAAAAAACAACTTAACCTCACCAAAACTAAAAAATACAACAAACTTAGACACAACATCACACACAGATCTGCGAATCCACAGAATATGAGAGAAATTAAGATACAACCCACCAAAAGAGCCACCAGGCCCCTGCTACCCACCCCCAACCTACCACCTACATACCCAACAAAAACCAATTCCCCCACCAAACACAGATTTAACACTAGACACACAGACACAGGCTACCCAACAAGAATCACCAATACTGACAAAAACATCATCCATACTCACACGAACAACGATAGAAATAGATACACGCATATGAACAAACAAAACAAAAACACCTACACTAGCACTAACAATACTAACACCTATAACAGACACACACATATGAACAAACATAACAGGAACACCTACACAAATACTAATATTACTGACACCAATATTGTGAACAGACACAGCTATATGAACAAACACAACTACAAAAACCAGCATACAGATAATAGGAACAAGAACACTAGACACCATAAGGTCCTCAGACCTACTACCCCTCATACTCTGCAAAAGGAAAGCCCTAAGAGTAGCATCCTCCCTCAACCCATCACATTGACCCTTCGAAAGCATCCTGAAGACCCAGGCAAACACCCTGACCAGCAGGTAACCCCTACATCAACCCACACACACACTCCACCAACAAATGAGGAAACCCCCCTACCACTAAATATGGAAGGTGGGTTAGAAAACCTGATTCCAACACTAGTAAGCAGTTTAGAAAACGTACTAAAACACTACTACACACCATCAGAATTGAGGAAGACCCAGAAGGGAAAGTAATGAACCTAAGTAAATTTCGATTTACTAGGGACACATTCAAACTCCTTAACAAGGGCCTTAATTTCTGTCCCCGACCCCCACACTTCAACAATCACACCCTCAACAAAGAAGGATCAAACTTAGAGCCCACTTTGGGGTGGATCAACAAACTTAAAACCCTATATCCTAATGGATTAAATACTAAACTGAACAACCCTCACCACACAGAACACTAATACACACAACTCCTACCATTAATATCCTCACACCCACATCTTAGACACATTCAATAATGGAAGCTTCAAAGTCACCTAGACCCATAAGAAAAACTTCATCTTAGCCTGTTACAACCCCTGTCCAAATCAAAGCCAAAACATTTTCAGTAACTTTTAAGGTTGATACCTATGTAGCTCCTCGACCCCACCACCCCTCCTTCTACACTATCCCAAACATACTAAAAAATCCACCTCCACAACACTACCCCCTACCTTGACACACTCTGCCCTCCCCAAGTCCAACTGCTGCTGCTTTACCAAAATCCCAATACCTGCTGGTCATTCTTACATTCAGCATGAGGCCTCTAGTAGCCCTGACAACAAAACTTACCCACAATGCATAGCCGCTGGCAGTGGACTCTGGTTCCACATGGTACATTTTAATTCACACTCACACAACACGCACCACTGATGATGGGAGAAATCCCGAAACATGTATGGACTATTGACATATAAGGATTAATAAAACCTTACCACCAGAAACTTCACTCCCGAGTCTGTCTCACTCTCTAAAGTACACATTATATATATATATATATATATATATATATATATATATATATATATTACACACAAACATACATATACTAGCTGGAAACCTGCCCATAGTGTAGGATTTCATCTAGTTTCTACAGAAGTTGAAAAATGGGAGCTAAAAATTTGATTTGGGAGGGTACCTTAATCCACTCTCACTCACTTAGTTGTACTGTTTAAGAGGGGTCACATACAGTTCGAATGGAATCAGACTTCTAGCACTATACTAGGGATCATACAGTTGAAGGTACGTCTTCAGCAATTAAATATGTCTTTTGCAGTCATCCACACAGAAACATCGAGAAGTGTGTAGATTAATTTCAGTAAAACTGCAAATGAACTTCAATTCCAAGTGTTGCAAAAAAATTTTTCCTTTACCAAATGACGTCTATGAAGAAAGGGATCGCAACCATTATTTCAAAACAACGCTCTTCGAACGGAGGTTCTGTTCACAGAGTGTTGTTTTGATATGATATTTAGAATCTGCCTAGAAACCTTCATTTTTGATATTTAGTTTTCAGACCGTAATCGAAGTGCTGCAATAATAAGTAATTTTTACCTTTAAAAATCATAATTCATTTTGGATTGATCATGTTTAATTGAATTTTAATATATGGTACAAGTCTCATTTAATCATTGTTTTCAATAGCTGAGCACTGAATGACATCGTTTTTTGTGTGCATTAGGTATACACACGCGTTTTAAGTATCCCCCCACCACCGGTTAATGACAACAATGTTGCATGGTACATGTTATTTGTATCCTCTTCACACAGCCGCTGGTAAATGCCAAACCAGCCCTTTTTCTGGCCTTTTCGGCATGGATTACTGACACTTGCCTGTCGAATAGGACGGAGAGGGTATGTGTCAAAGACTGAGTACGCAAGTGCAATGCGTTTACTGAGGATGCGTATTGCTACACGCATTGGGAACCTTCAGGTACCCTTTCTATTACTCGACCCAACTACAGGGGATACGGCACCCCGGGGGCAGCACTGTTCCATTGCACTTAATGGAACAGGTTGGGCTCATGCCTGACACTTTTGTGGCGGCGGTTGCTTTAGTTGCTTAGCAAAATGTTTAGCAAACCAAAGCCATGTCGGCAGGAGCTATTTTTCCAGGGTGTCTCCATTTTTCCCCCACGTAAAGCCTCAACCTTGTGTCACATTTTGCTCTGGTCGGAGAGTGAATAAATTCGGCCCCACCACACCAGCCCTTTTTTCTGGCTTTTTCGGCATGGATTAAAGTGTAGTATCTGTTCCCCGGCAAAGCTCGAGACGCCAGTATACTGACACTTGCCTGCTGAATGGGCTGGAGATGGTGTGTGTCAAAGACCGTCACATTTTGGTCTGGTGGAAGAGTAAATAAATATTACCCCATTTGACTTTTCAGCCCTCTAGTTCCATTGGTATTGCTGCATATGTAAAGCATTACATAAGCATAGATAGGTAGCCAGCAAAGTACACAACTTGAAAACTGAAATAAACCTATATTAACAGTTTTGTTTACTCTATAAGAAGCACACATATTTTAAAAATAGAAAATTCAAAAATCTATAACAATGTAAACCAAAAATACACAATAATTTGCATTTGAAAAAAATTTTTTAGAATTCCCTGAGCAAAACACCTACATTTTAAAATTCTACAAAAATCGAAGTTTAATCAAATTATAAAAACTGTAATGGATGAAAATTTGTTCAAAGAAGTTTCCATTCAAAACTTCAAAAAAAAAAAAAAAAACATTATAAGTATAAATTAATAATCATTATAGTTTTCCTGTTACATGTGTTATGGAATGAAAAGAAAATCAAATCACATTAGAACTTTTACTCATTCAATTTACAAAAAAATTCAAAAGTCACACATAAGCACTAAAAAAAGGTATTTGATTATCCAAATAAACATATTCCTTAGACGTTAATGCAAAAATGAAATTTAGAAACTTTTATTCCTTCAATTCCTTTGTCAAAACATAATTATACCTATCAATTTGAAATTCCGTATGAATTCTGGGTACGAAATAAAAAAAATAAATAAAAGTACAATAAAAAGTTTATTCATTCGTATTTTCAAAAAAATCTCAATCAAATTACTTTGATTGTAGAAATTAGGAGGAAAGTTTACTTTTGACTGATGCTTTTTGACCGAACGCAATTGTAACTTGGATTATCCTGGACTACATTGATTTCCTTTCGACTGATGTCTTTTGACCTGGAATCTTCAAGACGAGATTTCGAAGGATTCAAAAGTTGTTGGTTATATTTTATCTCATCTATGACGACGTCGCATATTTGTTTATCATTAGCAAAAATTTACTTCCGGGTTTTAATATCGTATTTTAAAGTAACTTTTTTGTGTTACGTAAAGATCAAAGAGTGAGAATGATGAAACAAATAATGTTTGGGGAAATTATTGGTCCCCCAAGCTTTTAAG
This sequence comes from Thysanoteuthis rhombus, assembly GCA_963457665.1. Lineage (NCBI taxonomy): Eukaryota > Metazoa > Mollusca > Cephalopoda > Oegopsida > Thysanoteuthidae > Thysanoteuthis > Thysanoteuthis major. The sequence continues at coordinate 55,713,589 of OY735217.1, forward strand.
AGAAACCTTAAAGTAACCTGGGGATGGATAGGCACTTTTGAAATAAAATCTTCCATACTCCAATACGTAAACGTATTTCTTCTTGTTTCCACTAGGAAGATAACGAATTTTCAATAACATGGAATTCGACTTTTCAAATCACCTGGGATGAAAACGTTAATAGTACTACCTAAATTTTAAAATGTCAAATCCTCAACTAAAAAATAAATGAAAAGCTTAGGATTGGTTTTCATGGATGATAGAAAAGTTCATTTAAAAAGAATTGTTTCCTACATTTATTTTTCTTGCTTTTTGGAGGATGTGTTCAACTGTTCTAAAACACAGAAAAGACAGAACCCTTACTACCACCCGTCGTACAAAAACACGGCTTTGAAGTATGTTGGATTTTTGCATTTTTTTTTTTTTTTTTACGGGAAATTTTCTATTTTTGAGGATGAAAGGTTGATATAAATTTAGATACTTCGATTTTCTGTTATCCAAATCTTCAGAAAATAATAATCGAAAATTGAAATCATGAACTTTCAATTTCATTAATGACGGTAAGTAAAGCCCTAGCCTAACATAATTGATTCATGATTCAGATTTATGTACTTTGGTTTTATTTCTCTTTCATTAATTCTCTTATTATTACTTTTTTTTTTTTTGAGTGCCGTTTTTAACATTGGGCCAGAAAATATAATTAAAAAATTGATAAAAACACACGAATGAATCACAGGTGGAAAATAAGGCTTTAACTTTTTTTTCAACTGACACTTGCCCAGAGCTAACAAAGGCCATATTGTTTAAGAGCACCAAAAAGATACTTTTTAAAAATATTTTTTCATACGTTTTTTTCGGGATTTTCTGCGAAGAAATACATATATATCCACAACTTCGTTGACAGCGGTTAAAAATTCATATTATGACTCGGCAGGCCGATCCCCTGTCAACCTTCAACGAAGAAAAAGAGTCCATAGATATTAGATTAGAATTTTAAATAGTCTACTCTTTGGTTATCTGAGTTAATTGTTTGATGTTATTTGACTAAAATCAATAATGAGTAATTTACAAGAACAGTAATTAATTTCATAAACTAAAAAGAGAAAAAGAAAAAGACTTACGACATTTTGTCATGGAAAATGAAACTAAGTTGTAGGTGGTGCAACCGGAAGTTGATCACGTATAGCAGAGGCCGATTAAAAACGTACCAAATCACCCATAAAAGTACCACATAAAGAAAAGGTTCAGGACTTCAGTAAGAAAGACAAAGACTGACGTGGGACTTAAGTGTTAAAAACGCCATATTAGTCGGTTGCATTTAACTCTCCAAACAACAGCAACCAAAAGCGTTAGGTATACTCAATAACATGCTAAAAGTCTAACCACTGGAAAGCTATAATTTGCAATATGGCATCCAGCTTATTCAGTCTATGAATACCGCCTTCTTAATTCGGACTTTTACGAGAGACTGATTGTCTACGGACAACGAATCTCCATGAAACCCACAAAGGAAGAAAAAAAAAAAACCAAGCGAGGAATCACCCTACGATGGCAAGCCTTTAGTAGAGCGAGCCCAACCTTCAAAAACGTGATTATCTCAATGATCCTAAGAATAAGAGTATACACTCAATATTGTCATATCCTTGTTATCCCATTGATTTCTGTGTAAAAAAAGCATTCTTTATAGATATCAATTTAGCCTAACTTAATCACACTGTGGTAATGATTTGCTTGACCGGTGATGATGAACCTATGACACGCGTGTCAGCAGTGACATGCAACAGCTTTTTTGATGACTTGCAATGGATTGAGATTTTTTTTTTCCAAATTCATAGTTTTCTAAGTATATTTTGAAATTTTAAGTTATATTTTATTAAAAAAACTTACATGGCAATGGGCAGGCCATGTTACAACAATAACAGACAACTGACGGACATCAACACTCCCAACATGGATCCCCAGAAATCACATGCCAAACCGAGGCCGATAAAATACAAGATGGAGAGATGAAGTAGACAAATTCAGAAAATATTGGCTTGGCGACGCCCATGATAGAGAATTGTAGCAAATCCTACACCTTTCTGTATCTCATTTCCAACAACCAGTTTCATTACAATTGATACCATAACAATCACTTGCTGTCAAGTGACATGGAACCAATCTGAGATTTTTCCCCTATCTCTTATGTCATGGTGGCATCTTACTCTTCCAGACTCAACATGATGATACTTACTATTAGTGTTCCAGTCAGTGATGCCATGGTATCACAAATACACATATTTTACACCAACCGATGACACACACTCCTATCATTCCCCGCCCCTCGTCAAAGACCCCAAGAGAACTTTTCCTATGACAAAATCGATCGAAAGTTGATCTCATGATCACTCAATCATGCCAACTGTATTGTAATCTTCTTCAACGCATTTCTTGTACAGCCGCGGGTGTTTTGTATGAAACTGGCGAATTCCCTGAACACAGAGGCACTCACATTCAGCCTATGTCCTGTTGAAGTAAAAATGTTGAGTAATTTAGTCGAAACATTCTATTGGCCACCCCTACATTCCTATTTTCTCACATCAGATGAAGTATATGATTGTTCCGATGTACTTGCAGGTTCAATACGCATGGATTACGCATACAATAAATCATTTGGCAAAGAGTTGGATATGATAAATATACTCTTTTATTCAACGAACATAACAATAAAAGATAGTTTGTCTTTTGTTTGGGAATTCAACTATGTTTGTGTTCAAAAAGAGTCCATGGCAAATTTGAGTTTTATGAATCGTTATTGTTCAAAGAAGTAAATGTATGTAATAGTGAGTGTGACTTTTAGGGGTTATAAGAATGCGTGTGTATGCATTGTAATAGTCGCAACATTTAGGTATGAAAAAAGTCAGTAAGGAATGAAATAGGAGAAATAAAACTACCCACTGTTCATATGTGTTTGTATACGTGAAGTGAAAATATTTTCCCACCGATAGTGTACCTGATTACGTAAAATTTGAGCTGTTCTGAATCAATGATGCTTGATGTAAAGACAGCACAGGAAACTAGTCTGAAGTGGATCGAACTGAACCCTCGAGTGCGTCTGTCTGAAAGTTACATCAGCTTCCTATTTAATTTGGGGGAGGGGTCTCGCGCACATCAATGCACCTGCTGTCAGACTAGCTTGTGATTGGTCATTAATTTGTAAATTTTTCTATTTCTTTAATATAAGAAATTCTTGAATATTTTCTATTAAGATTTCGGAGGGAAATCTGTAGAGCCCATTTTTTGTTTACTGGGTGTGTTTTACAATTCATGATGTCATGCTTAATGCATTCGTGTCATGCACTATGGCCGAGAGTAACAAGTTCCAAAGATTCAACCAAAGAAACACTTGAAATATTCTCGTTAAAGGACATCACTGACAAGATTTTCCAATGCTTCCACTTGATTATGCTCCAGTAGCATTTGATCTTCAGACATCTCCATGGACTTAATAGTTTCTATAAGTGACCGCACCTCAATCGTTATTGACTCAAAATCTGGATTCATATCTGACACTGTGTTCAATTGTCAATCTTGAGGAGGTAATGAAAGCTGCCTCGATTGGATAGAGCCCATTGAAGGAACGTCCAATGACCCTGCCACTCAGCAATTGAACTCGGTCCATATACTTGCTCCAATGCCATTCGATTCCATAGGTGTTTGTCAGGAAATGAAATCCCCCCCTTATTGAGAACAACCGTGGTCATGTCATTTTCAGCGGCTACATATATTGCTTTTTAGCCTAAGTGGCTGGGCAAAGATACCACAAGCCAATGAAAAGTTCAGGTGATATGCCTGATCTTCAATGGACGGACGGGTTAACTTAGTACAAGTATCATCACTTGGACTGAGATCTATAATAGGTAGAATCATCAATTCCAATTTGCTCATTGGTTTTCCATCTAAGCTTGACCAGTTTGGTGATTGTAGCCTTGCTTTATTGAAAAACGACGGTTAGAATAGAGGTAAGCTGGTATTATGAAAGCTTGCTGTGTCCAATGACAATGTCCAAGGCTTTAGGGATCCTTTCCCCACTTCTATCCTTCGGCAACCCGCTTATTATCTACGACAAAATATTATTGAATTTTAATATTTCGCTCGGCTATTATGTAAAATATATAGATTTGCAAATATTGCAAGCGTCGTACCAAACATACAAAAATTAGTCAAAAGTATCGATATGAATGTACCAATAATGTCAGTCCCAATTGTTGAGTTGAAAATAGCTTTGTCAAAAAATTACCATATTGTTTCTTATTACACTTGAAAAAGAAAAGACTATCGAAATAACTTGTTTTCATTGCAACAAATTATTTTGAAAATCATTGAAAGAATATTCGGAAAATATACTCTTCAAAGTCAGTGAAAAAGCCTTTTCTTTCAGTCGTCAGTTACAAACTTCGTCTGCTTTCTCTTGTGGTGAGCCCTATATTTTAGTCAGGAATTAAATACGAAACCCTTTTTTTAGCTGGGTATCTAAAACGTCACTTCCTAGGATGATTTCCTATAAAAACCCTGAATGCACGTGGTCAATCGATCATTTGGCCCCAACATCTCGAGCCGGTATCCTTCCTCTCTTCCTTGATAAACTCATGGCAGGTGTAGTTTATATATATAAATATATATATATTGTCTTGTCACTCATCTTCCTCAATGTGAGTATTCGTAAGAACTCCATAGCTATTAAATGCAGATACTGTAACTACTATTTTTAGCGACAGCGCAAATGCAGCATCATTTTGCCCCTTATTGCACCTGACCTGAACTAACCGCTTCTTTGATAATCTAGATTGGTCAACTATGCCACTCATTATAACAGGCACGACTCATCAGGCTCCATTCGATAGATTCCATTTTTACGCATAGGAATAACCTAAACCTCACAGGCCTCTTCTCTTCTTTACATGATCAAACGTTTGTTTCCATTCCATTTATTTCATTCACATTTTTCCTTTATGCATTAAATGTACCTCTCATTTTTCACATCAAAATATTTGTATGTCTTCTTTACTGTTTAATATCTGCGTCCACATTTGTACTTGATGCACATATTCTCTATACATTTCCCTTCCTCCTTCAACATTTCCACTGACGTCCACAATTCTAGCAGGTGCGCATCTCAACGAGGTCAACAAGAACTCTCCAGAACCATAATTTCTACAAGCTCTTGACTTTTCGACAGAGATTAAATTAGAATAAGTTACGCTCTAAAGTTTTCATCGTAGAGATCCATCTTTTAACGTAAAACTGGGATACATTTTCTACACTAATCCACCTATTGCATACGTTTTCAATTGTAAAGAGCCTTACATAAATCTCATTTGATAATAATTTCATTTTTTAAAGCTTATGATCTTCGCCCCAAATGGAATTGATTTTTTCAGAAAGTTTTGTCTCTGCTAGTTTGTAAATGTTTTTATTTTAGGGTCTGGCTTCAAGTAGGATTACATCCTTACATAAGTCATAGCGCCCTTCAAAATATATTATAAAAATGAGACATCAATTGCATTTTAAAAAGGAAAATACCGGTATTGAGAAAAGGCTGGGTTTTTTTGACAACGTGAAGGTGCATCACAAATCTTGTAAGGGTATCCGTAAACTCTCAACCTCTTATTACAGTTCAATCATAAGAATAGATTAAAAAACCAAAAAAAAAAAAAAAAAAATAAATAAATTAATTTAATTCATTCATGAAAAATAATTTCTGCATTTCCTGAAAAGAGTCTTGAAAAATTGAAGCTAGGGAGTCCTGTGCATCTTCAACACCAAGAAATATGGTAATTTTTAAACTTCAGCAAGTTGTTGATTAAATATGGGGGATGTATGTGTATATCTAGAAGAAGTTCATCATTTGAGGGGCAATCTGTAGATAACATCGAAGTTTTCATTTTCATTCAAGGCTCTGGCAAAATTTCCAATTGTACATTGAGAGGGGTCTTTTTTGAACCAAAGCATTAGCATTCGGTAACACTTTTCTTTCAAATTTTCCTTGTGGTCATGATCTATTGCATCCAAGTCAGAATCATCTATACCCAAATATCGACCTGAAAAACAGAAATAAAACTATGAAAATGACTGGGAAGTTATCACCTACGACATTTTTACTTTTCCTGAGAAGAGTACTTCTAAAAAAAAAAAAAAAAAAAAAAAAAAAAATGATCTAAAAAGGTTTCTTTTCAATCATTGCCAGTGATTATTAATCGTACAATTTTCATTTGACTTGAAAGTCAATTAGTTTCTGATACAATTCAATTGTTCTTCTGCTATGGCCATAGAACGGACAGAATAGATTGTTGCTGCACTCACATTCTGAGAAGATATAATGAATTTCTCCCAAGGTTAATTTCAAGTCTTTACATTAGTGTACTTTATCAGTTTGAACAAATTATATATAAGAAAAAAAAAAAATTATAAAAAGGTTTTCACTACGATTGTCATAATGATGTATGATATCTTTTCATGTAATAAGAAAAATTTTATATCAGAACTGAAAGCGAAAATAAGGAAGTGGGTTAAACAAGACATGAAGATAATATTTTGGCATACACACTTTAATAGACTTATACACAAATATATAACAAGTCTCTATAGAGGTTGACAATAGGCATAACAGCTTTTTGCTGCAAGTACATAGGCAGATGAAACAGTTATGAGAGAGTAGTTTGTCCAAGTGATCATTTACCTACTCTTTTCATTGTGGCATGCCAGTGGAGATATCTGGCAATGGGAGATATGAATTCATGCCTTTCCAAAGACCATTAGTGCAACATGAACATAATCAGCCTTAACCAGAATTAGAATTCAGTTCACCATTCCATTTTCTGTACAGATAGCCATAACACCACTCTACACCTCTACACATACACTTCTAACTGTTATAGTCTTCAGTTCAGTCGATGACATCATTTGTTTTCTATTGAATTAATGAGACTGAAATGTAAACCAGTGGGATTGTCGTATTACAAGCAATTTTTTTTTCTCCCTCTTTATGCTTTATGTAGTAAAAATAAGAAAATAATGTCTCCAATTTTTTCAGCCATTGCAAGTGGATTTTGAGATGCATCAATCACATCTGTAGACACTTTTCTATTGGTCGATCCATAATGTGTTAAATATTAATTTTCCCAGTCCTATCCTGGCACATTGAAATGAAACTTGGTCTAGACCTTTGGGTAAGCCATCCTCATCTACTCCCTTTTAGTCTTCCTCCTCCTCCTTCTACTACTTCCACTATGTGGGGAGCCAAAGGGGTCTACCCTGCACCTCCCTTGTATCCATTACCAAATCTGAACCACAATTAGACAATATTTTGTCCTCCTAAAGAGAATTCCATAGTTGTCATTGATTGATATTACATGGAAGTTTATGTAGGTATATACTAATAAAATGAAAAAATATTGAAGTAATTTATTTCTACAACCTTGTATTGATCATCATTTTGTTTTTTATCCCGTAAGTCCCGCAAAAATTTGACGTTTTCATCCGGCCAGCATCCAAATAGTTTGTCGACCCCTTGGATAGAGGATTGCAACCTCAATTAACAATACTTGACGACTCATGTTTGTTGCTAATTGAGTTTACACATTGCCACTTTTTTTTCTGGATTTGAATTAGAGTTGTCATTCTACTAGACTGGTTGCTTCCCAAGGCTAAAGAATTCAGTCTGCCAAGCAATTTTACCTATAACTGGAGGAAGGAAGGAAATGAGATGGATTCATGCCTTTCCGAAAGGAATTACTGCGCAGTGAATGAAAACAACCCAAGAGAGACTTCGAACTGGGTTAGCTGATTTCATTGTCAGCACTAGGCCAATCACACCTCCTCTAACATAACCAAAGATAAACAAATGTTGCACATACTAACCAATGAATTGCCAATCTTTTCCCAAAAATTTTGAAAGACGCTGGAAATCAGTTCTTGTTAATTCTTTTGATGATTCTGTCAAGTGAAAAGAAATGATATGAAATAAATTTTACATAAAGTGTAACAAAGTCATGCTGGTATTCTTTGCATATTTGTATCTCAGCAGTTAATGATCCAGTTTTTTTTTCTCTACCGGAGATAATCTAGACCCTGTCATTGAGCAGCAATTTAGAATGAAAAATGCATCATCCCATGTACAGAAATGTTTCCATAGATGATATGCACATGGATTTCTAAGTTGAAGATTTTCAGAACAAAATGTTTATTAGACATGAGAAAATATGGTCCTTATTGTTGTCCAGTCCCTGGTGTAATTTCGTAAAAATAGGGGTGGGATTGAAAACTATATATTTTAAAACACCATATATGATAATAAATCAGACAATATTGGATTCCATTTTCTCAAATAGTGGTCATCTTGGATTTTTAAAAACGGTAACCATCCAGTACTAGTTTTTCAATATCTCAACTCCTAGATTAACTAAGATCAAGATCGTAGTGACCAAAATCTATATTTTGGGGGACAAGGAATCTAATGGGACAAATAAAAATGCATGTAGATGGCCAATAATCTATATATGAGCGACTAGCTTGGATGTTCTTTACGTGCAACTGAATTTTTTTGTGTTTCTCATTATCTCAACTGCTGTTATGAATCTGATTCTCGTGGCCAAAACTAACATTTCAGTGGCAAGGATTACATTGTTACTAATTACAAGCAGAAACGAATGATCAAAAATACATAAGTAACCATTTTGGATTTCATGAAAGAAAACAACAATATATTTCAGAATTCAACTCTCAAAACGTGAACCCAATCGAACTGTCATGTTCATAGTCTGTAGACCTGTCCACACATCTCCATTGTCTTTACTATTGTTACAAATGCAATATCCTGGAGTTTTCATCATTCTGGCTGTCAGTTACGCTGACATAGCTCTGTGCAGGGTAGCTTCTCCGATTTGATCGAACCTGCAAGAGGAGCAATCTGTTAAATTGACATCTGACCATCTCTGCTGCTGGGAACGACTCATTTGTGATTGTTTCCAGCTAGCCATCCTTGTCCATTCTGTAAGGGGGTCAAGGAAATCCATCTGAATGCTGTCTGCCTGACTTCAAATGCTGGTCTGAATATAGGCTCTAGGAACATCTTAGTTCAGGAATTTTGTCAATTATGATCCTCTTAGGGGAATATAGGGTGCAAACAAATCTAGCTAACGTAAATAGTGGATCCTCTGTCAATGTGTTGGTGTAAGAAAGAAACTGCAGAGCCTCAAGGAGACAATCATCTGCTTTGACGTAGATGTTCAGCAAGGTTGCTTTGCCTATTCTAGAAAAAAGACCACTGTTGTCCACTCGTGTAAATGCATGAAATGCTGGCAAAGCCTTGGCTTGATCTTCACCCAGAGCAGTCCATATTGGTTTCACTTCCAAAATCCCAGATGCCATTGAAACATAAGTATTTTTCAGCAAGAGTTCATAATTTGCAACAGTCAGAATCAATACATCAGTGTTTCGAGGGAAGAAAATAAGCTGTGCTTCTGAGGGCTTATGACGTTATGCTAAAACTGCATAGTAGAACAGCAAATATGTCTGCTTCTTCATGCCTGAAGTGCAATTGATCATTGCTCTCAATGTGTCTAGCAGCCGTTTTCACTGTATTCAACAGTCTTTGAGGCCAGATTCCATTAGATCAGCCTTTGTATGGTCATGGGAAAGTGAATGACACCACACTGGAATGTTTTTGAAGTTTGTATGATCTCTGATCTGATATTGGATTGCATTCCTTTGTCTTCTTTTGTTCCTTGTGATGTGCTTCAAAGAATTGACCCTGTAGGTGTGAAACACCAGAATCACCTCATAATAGCCTCTCCCTAGGGACAGCATTCTGTCGTTGAACCATTCACTTACATTTTTGACAGTTACTACTGTTGCTAGTTTTTTTTTTATCAGCTTCTGGACAACAACAATACCATCCGCCAGTGCAATTCTGTGAGCTCAAAGTTTCAGTGTCCATTGGAGCTTCACCTTTATCTTCTGGTTGGTCCTGATCTGGTAACTTTTCTAGGACGTAGATCAACTTTGACTTGTCAGTGTATGGGTTTAATAATCTCATCGAGGGTGGAGACTTCCCTTGGTGTTTAAGTGAACTCATACTTACCAGCAGCCTATTTTGGGTCAATTAGTATGTTAGGCTTGTTAACGACCACCAGTCTGCCATACGGATCTTCGGTCTTCTTCAGATGTAGAGTTTTGTCTCAGATTCTCATGGACTTCTTGTTGCCAGACATGAACATTTTATTGTTTTCCTTCTTGACTTGTGCCCACACTCTGACTTCTACAATGATTATCTCTGACACAGTTCAGTTTCCACCCAGTGCCATTGATGTTTAGGATCTGTGGGATATAGGCACGTGTGATCAAGTTGCCTAACATCACCTTCTGCGGTAACTAAATTACCATGACTCAGTGGGGCAACCTCTATTTTATTGATCGCCTCATGATCTCTTCTGACACCACCTAGTTCAGGATGTTCCGCGTTCTTTCCAACTTATCAAATGCCGAACTGACTCCTGAAATCTCTTGACTGGCACGACAGTTCTGGTGATACCATGAAAAATATCTGTCAGGCACTTGCATAGCTGGAGATTCTGATCGGTCCAGTTTGAACCTTTGTCTGCTTGTTGAGATGTTTGCATGCATGATCTGCACCTAGGAACGCAAACGGAATGTTGAATCTAGTGACCAACAGATTACTTACTTGGGGCCCCTAGGTCTCAGGATGATTTGTTCTGAGGTGATGCATTTAAGCAATGAATTTGGGGTCAGTCATCAGCTTCTATCCAGGCAGCATTTATGCCTGAATTCTTTATGGAGACTCCAAGAGATCTTGGTGCAGCCATGATGGGACAACCGTGTGTTTCAAGTCGGGGCTGGCATCCAATAACTGCATGATCTTTTCAGAGAGGGCCATGTCAAATGTGATGAACATGGAAGGATGGGTGGTGCTTGTTCTTCACCAACTATTGGCACCTCAACTGACTTGTCTGCATAATCTCAGCAAGATGGGTTGGCCATTCATGCGTCTGGAATGAGTGGTAGTACACCAATCTGAGAGACAAGCTGGTGGTCGAACAGCATTGAGCTGTAACCTGTCTGACATGGGATCTTGCTGAAGTTCTCATCCATCTCCAGCCTTGATAAAGTAGAAGCAATCAACTGTCCTCGCTGAGTCAGCTTATAGTTTTCATAGATTCCATCTTTGTTGACTAAAAACTGCTGTCCTTCTGTTTGATTGTGGTTTGGACTTGTCATAATGCATCATACGTAAATGATATAGCATGACTGACAGGAGTACATCAAATCAAAATGAAACTGTTCTCTTTGTTACAATGTAAAATTTGCTATTTGCTTAATGCTTTTCTTATTTTCTTGAATTGACTATCTTTTTTCTCTCTCCAACGTACATTTCCTGAATGGATTGTAGGTGTAAAAATCTCCATGAGATCCTCAAAAGAAGAAGAAATCAAGTGAAGAATCACTCTAGGATGGCAAGCTTTTGGCAGAGCAAGCTCAACCTTAAAAAACAGGAAGATCCCATCAATCCTGAAAAGAAGGGTATACAACCAATACATCCTCCCGATAGTCAGTTATGGAGCTAGAACATAGAATCTTACCAGGAGACAGACCTGCTAACTGAGAACAATGCAACATGCACACGAAAGAATTAAGCTCAACCTCACATGGAGAGACCACAAGGTAACACAATATATCTGGGAGAAAACAAGAGTCCGAGACATCATAGAATCCATTAAAAAAACTCAAATAGTGATGGGCTGGTCATGTTGCAAAAATTGCACACAACCAATGGAAACCACTACTCACAACATGGATCCCCATAGATCACAAGCGAAACCAAGGCCAGTAGATTACTAGATTGAGAGGCGAACTAGACAAATTCAGAAAGTACTGGCTCGGCAATGCCCATGATAGAAAATTGTGGCAAATCCTGGGGAAGGTTTAAGTCCAATGACAGACATTAAAATGATGATGATGGTGATGATGATTGTCTACACTTTTCTGTATCTCATTTCCAACCATGCCCACGATAGAGAGGTGTGGTGAATCCAGGAGAAGATCTACGTCCAACGACGGATGTTAAGTGACTGATGAAGAACTCCTGTTTAGGAAGAGAATGGGGACATCTTTGGTTGCTGGTGATAGACAGAAACTGGCCTACCATTATTTTGTTGATACATTTAAGAGGAAAAATGAATAAGTACACTGCAGGGATAAATTAGAGAGCTACTTTCACAGTCAATGCAGGGAGAAATAAATGTTAAATAAATGTTCATTGGCCACCTAGCTCTTTTAGATATTGGCATTGGCCATTTAAAAAAAACAAAATAACACAATATATCTGGGAGAAAACAAGAGTCCGAGACATCATAGAATCCATTAAAAAAACTCAAATGGTGATGGGCTGGTCATGTTGCAAAAATTGCACACAACCGATGGAAACCACTACTCACAACATGGATCCCCATAGATCACAAGTGAAACCAAGGCCAGTAGATTACTAGATTGAGAGGCGAACTAGACAAATTCAGAAAGTACTGGCTCGGCGATGCCCATGATAGAAAATTTTAAAAATCCATATCAGTTGACCATCAGTATATTTATGGTGGAATATAAACCTATGATTTTGCAAAAAGGTCATAGTTTATATTGAATCTTATCCGAGATGAAACATTAGGTTGAAGAAATCTGACAATATAAATTATCATAATATGTCAAGTTTGACACATCATCTCTCAGATGATTGTAATTATCATCTCTACAAATTAAAGTGACTACCATGCTGATAGAATTTGACAGACAGAGAAGTCATTATTACAATAGATTTATCTTTTATTCATAATGGGGAAAAACAGTATTCTAACCTTTCTTACCTATTACAAGGATTGGTGAAGACATAGAAAAGAAAGGATGAAAGATATAAGGAGAATGAATCAGAAAATTCAACTGTATGACTAATATAATTATTAGCAGGAACATTACTCAGAGTGCTATTTTCCTGCTTTTTTTGAATAGATAATTGATCAACTTACCCAAGTAAGGTGCGAGTTTTTCTTTATCAACCTTTCCTTGTGTAGCAATGTGTCCCTTTGACACAGGTGGAACACTCATCACATTACCATTTCCTATCTGTAAATTGCTACAAGAAATTACCCCTGCAAAGACAGAATTATATAATTTTCAGAATGATATCTTTATAACCTGGCACAGATCCAAAGCAAAGCACAATTGAACAATTCCTATCAGATATCTAGATGAAGAAGTTTTATAAATAAAAATCAAAATAATTCCAAGTAATCATAAAAAAATAACTATTACTTGATTTATCATTAATACAAGTAGGATGTCTTCCTTTGTATCCCTCATAATTTTTTTTTATTGGTTGTATGGTGAATTTCTTTGATTTAAAAAAAAAAAATTTTACTCTTTAGTCAATTCGAGTGCTAAAAAAGCCACGGCTCAAATGTAAGTGAGAAATGCTAGATCACATAATACTCTCTTTTTTTTTGATGTTTGAAATTTGTTTTCTTTTTCAAGTATTAATTTGTAAATATAATTTTTTCGATTTGAAACTTCTCATTCGGCTCAGGACCCTGGATCTGCCCCTGGTAACACGTCTGAATATAGCACAAAATAGTCACACAAACCACAATAAAAGTTAACAGTAAAAAAATATTCCTAAATTTCATAGGTAGTTATCCTTTGCCATTTGTGGAGGGCAAGAGTATCAAGGGGCCACGAATGCACTAAATCCAGGAATAATTTTTGCTGACCCCAAAAACCCATGGGTTTTGAACCATAAACTTTTTGACAAGCAAAAATTTTATGATTTCCAAGCTGTAAATATACAAATAAATGAATACAGTAAAGCATAGAGTAAAAATTGAAAATTTTAAAACTTGACTATTTTTCTGGTGATTAATCCATCAGTTATAGCAGAATCAATATTTGTTTTAGACACAAATATAAACATGGCCTCAGTCTACTCAAAAATCCTCTGTGAGTACGCAAATGTATTTTTTCTCTTATTATGACTAACTTTAAACTATTTTCTAGCAGTTATCATCAAAATTAAACTTCAAAAGGAGATAGTCAATCATTACAATACGATTTAAAAGAGCATTAAAAAAGTGTGAAAGTAAAAAACAATACACAGTCAATAAATGAAAGCCACAAATTTCATAGAACTACATTTTTTTTCTCCTTTTCATTCTATCCCCATCTCAATATTTTTGTAGCTTTTTGAAAAAAAAATTTCAGAGAAAAGTTGTGATAAAAAACAACAAAAATATCAAGGTGAGTAAAAAAAAAAAAAAAAAAAATTGTTGATAATGATTTACAACACCCCATCCACTTCTAAAAAATTTGTTTACAGAGAAAACGAAGAAGAAATGTCTAGAATATCTTGAGACTAATTAGTTTGCAAGTATAAACAAGTTCAAGATTTCAATTGGATTTATATTGTCTACGTAAATAATTTTTATTAAAAGGATAATTTTCTACAATCTTTCTCTTTATTTATAACTCAAAGATTATTACAATGCATTTATGATTTTCTACTTTCTTTACACTTTGTTTATTCAGTACAGTGTATTTTCTACAATGTGTTTTTTCACAGTATGCTCTATAACTCCAAGATATTCCAACTAAATCATTCAAAACTGAACAGCAATTTATTATAACTGTAAATGACAAAGGGTAACTATATTAGATAAGCTATGTCAGTCTTTGTTTGTTAAAAAAGCACTCGTAAGAGAAGTGCTCAGTTTTGGGGGGGGGGACTGCTGTTGTAAAGCTATTTAAAACTGCAAGATAGAACAGGCAGGTAATTTAATGACAGTACAGAAAACAGAATCCGTGAACTGAGCTAGAATTCCAGAAAAGGCCATTTATGTTCTCTTGGAGCAATTGTCATTGGGAAAGGCATGAATCCAATTCTCCCTATAGCCAGATATTTTGAAAATGTTTCTTGCCACAATGATTTACAGGAAATAGAGTAAGCCTCTCATCCAATACTTAAGACCAACACAGTAACAGTATAGCTGTTACCCCCACAGTCAACCTTGCCAGAGCTTAATCATTACAGAATAAGAGAGCAAGATATTTGGACATGTAAGACTTTATACAATATAGATTGTGCAAAAATTTCAATTTTTTTTACTTTAAGTTATATGACCAGCCTTTTGTGGCTTTAAGCTAAAAAATTGAATGTCTTGTCCCAGGGACCTGCCACCCCTCACTTGGACGGGTTGGGTCAGGATCAATTCCTGATGCGTTAGACGTCACCAAGGGAAGTGTAGAGGAAACTAGACAATTTATGGCACTACCCACACATATGTGTAAGGATCATCACACAAAACTCAACCTTTTATCATGTTCTGTAATTGTGAGGAGGCAAATGAATATTGAAATATTTTTATTAATACCCTATTTTCTTCAGTTTTGACTAAAATTTTGGTTACTTATGCGATCCAAAGCTAGTAACAGCTTTATTTCAATCCAGCCAATTTTGAATGTCTCAACAACCAGTTTGCACGGTTTCGAAGTAACGTGGCAACCAATCAGGGGCAACTTTACTGCACATATGTGAACAGATGCAATCCTGTGAGCCAGTGCACTGTGTGACCCTTGCATTCACAATGATTGAGCGAGTTATTCTTCAGGTCTCATGCAGATTTTTAATGACAAAACTATGTTTGCACCCAGGTCTGTCAGCCCCACTAGTATCCAAAATTGGCTCCTTGTAACTTCTGGCTTTTCCCTGAAATGATTTCAGACTGTGAATGAGATTAAGGAGAGGTAGCTGATAGTTATCCCAAAAGAGGACTTTTGAAATGTGAAATTGTTGTGGGGTCTCAAGGGGAGTACTCTGAAGAGGACTAAGGCACTATTGCCCAAGGTAGGCTATTTTTGAGTCAATATCATGCGGCTGGATACTTTTCAGATGGATTTCTTTAGCACCGTTGGTTTCAATTTGCTGATGAATTGACGGGAATGTGAAAATCATTGCCACGCCCACAGAGATACATAAGCAGGGCTCTACTGTCAAACAAAACAGGAACTTGCATTCATTTATACAAGGAATCACTGGAAGTGATGAATCTTTATTGTGATGACCTTGTGTTAAGGATATAAAAACTGAAATGGAGACATCAACATAACAATATGCTCATCATTAAAATCCATTCCTTTCATTACACTAGCCTTTGGTGACCATTACACTTATTTTTGCTTTTATGGATCCCTCATATAACTCATTAACCTCTTAAAAGGCCTGGTGTATATTGTATGTCAGTGTCACATGGTAATCAAAAATAGATTTTCAGCAAGTGAACTTCTGAGTAGATATGTTATGCTATAGAAATCATTTCTTAAAGTGATTCATATTTAAAGGACAAAGGCTTAAAAACAAAGAAATTATTTCACTAATAATTGGGATGTGATATATACTCATTAAGAAAACACAGCCAATTGGATCATTCTCAGCAAAAAGTATTAGAATCAAGGATAAAATGAAATATATACCGAATTTCGGTTGCAATCTACCTCTTTGGCCAGACAGAATTGAAAGACCCTTGAACTCCTGGAAAAGATGAAAAATAATAATATCAGGCATATTAATTTGAAACAAGTTTGTTAGAGGAGGAAAATGAACAAATACAGAGTACCCCATTATAACTTGGGTGTTTGGTTCCAAATCAATCTTGTTAAAACTTAAGTGAGATTTAATAAATAAACAACAACATTCTTTAATGTTTGTTTTTATCAAATGATACCACCAAAATAATTACAATATATCTACAAAGGCTACCAAATTTCAGTACTTAGAAACAAAACATTAACATATCTACATCAATGACAATCCTTTTAACCCATCAGCCGATGCGTCTTCACATCCCCAGTATCTGAGCCCTTGAGGTGGGTGGGTGGGGGTGTCAATAAAAAATGTTTTGTTCACTGACTACTGAAATGTTTTGTCTGATTCATTTAATTTTTACAGTTGGTTTGCCTGCATGTCAAACATATTTCTTAATGAGAATGAGGTGGGAGTTGCTTCACCCTTGTCATCAGATGGACTTGGTGTGTAGTGAGATAGCACTCCACCCAAATATTGGGCTCCAGGTTCAAACGGAAGTTCTATTCTTATTTGTGGTTTTCTGGACGAGTGCAAGATGTTATCGGTTAAAAAGTCAAAGTCGGGATCCACCAACCATCCACCTTATATCGTAAACCTCACTATAACAAACCATGTTATATGGGGGGGGGGGACACTTCCAATCATCAAACTTATGAATTATCAAATGAATTTTTAGTAATCAAAAAGGGAAAAAAAATGACAGAATATGAAATCTACACCATGTAGAGGAATTCTATAAAAACATTTAAATGAAGCATTCACTGCTGTCCATAGTTGATTTGTATTTTCATCAATTCTTTTATAAGAAAAACCTGGCACAAGTCATTACAACGATAGGAGATTAATGTGTACACAAAAGATTAATTACCTAAAATAATGTAGTAATGAATGAACTGAATGAGTTCAATTCAACCATTTCCAGAAACTTTAATAATAATAACGATAATAATCAGTGAAGCAATCGCTGGTATTGTTATTTATTTCAACATTTTTATTATATAAAAACAAGAAATACTCATTCAAGTTTTATTTAATGGAACAAAATCTCAAATCATACTAGTACCATATCAAAACAGTGAGCAGTAAATTCCACCATGCAAATCTCACCGAACATCACAGAAATTCCACCACAGTGCAAATTTGTCTTTGTTCATGTGAGTGTTCAATTTGAGGTCATGTTTTTATCTATATGCCAAATATGCATATACGTACACACATGCATACAAGCACACACACACTATATATACCCCCACCCCAACCGCATAACTACACTAGAGAGCATAAGGGTTGCTGTTGTTGAGCAGGTGTAAGAATTTGTTCTTGTCATTTTGATATTTAGTAATTCTTTATGGCTTCCTGATTGAAATTTTTGGTAAAAGGATGGATCCAGGATTTTGAGCAGGGTGGAGTACTAATAGAAAGACTTATTTTCACAAATAAATATGTGGAAAAGAAGACAAATTTCAAACATCAGGAACAAGAAAGTAATATGTGATCCAGCATTTGAGGCTCAGCTTCTTGACACCACGATTGATAGGAAAAAAAAATTCACCATTTAGAAATCATCAAAAATGAGTTGGAAGAGATTTCACTCGTGGTAGATGAGATTTTACCTATATTAGATGAAAAACTAACTAAATTTTTGTTTTTCAGGTTGAATTATGATAACTTGGGATTATGTTTTTTTTTCATTCATAGAATTTCTTTATCTAGATGAATAGGAAGAAATGTTTTAATTTGTGCTTTGTCTGATTGGACATTAGAAGGGGGCAAACCCCCTGCTCTCTCCCTGGATCTCCACTTGAGAAACTTATAAAAACATATCTTCAATAGAATAAAAATCATACCTCATTCAATATTTCCACCAACTGCTCTTCTTCAGCCTTTTTTTGATCAGAATTAAGAGCAGGTGGCAATGCATTGGCTTTACGGTGATTCAGATTTAAACTGTGTTCATGAGTCAGCTTTACTGGATGAGGTTCAGGAGTTATTGGAATTGCATCAGTTTTTAGAGGATCCAGATTTGAATCAGGTTCAGGAGTCAGCTGTACCGGATTGGGTTCAGGAGTCGTTGGCATTATTTTAGCTTTAAAATGATCCAGATCTGAGTCAGGTTCAGACATCAGTTGCACAGAAATATGTTCACAAGTTAGTGGTCCTGCATCAGTCTGAAGATCTTTCAGATTTGAATCTTTTGTATTCAGGCACCTGTGGAAGAATTGATTAGGAAAAAAAACAAAAAGATACATTTTCAGATTAGATGAAGCTAAACATGAGAACAAGAAGTCATTTTGCTTCAGAAAGGATGAAAATTAAATTTCAACAGCATTAACAGACTTTCTAAAATCTGAGAAAACTGATATATAATAAAGTATATTTCTGGAAAACAACTTTGAAAATGGTTCAAAAGTAACAGTCCGGTGACTTGTCATACAAAAAGAGAGCAGATCAGTTCTGTTAGTATTTCATCCCTTTATATTTCACTGGTGATGATGAAAATAATATTTGAAATACTTCACAATGGTACATCTAACAGTCATGGAAATTTGCCTTAAGTGATTGAGGCAATTTCTCTCATTGAAAATTGTTTCACCCTAAGAAAACTATTTTATACTTTTGTTCAGGCATTTTTTTTTTGGATCAAGCAACCAACATAGGATGTCGTTCCTCTTCATTTGGACGATTCATTCACTTCAAAAAGGTATATTGTATTGCTGAAGATGTACTCAAGTTCTATTGTAAACAACTGTATGAATTACAATTATCATATTTTTGATTTGTGAAACCAAAACAATAGTAATTTTACAATATAAATCATAAAATTGACTTTCTCAGAAAAATTCTAAGGACTATCAAAAATTGTTGTTGCAGGCCAGATCATGTCTGCGGGCCTATCATTGCCCATATGTGCTTCAGATGTACCACTATGGCAAGTTATGAACTATATTTCCCAAAAGTTTCATGAATCTGGATGCAAAAAAGGGATTGGAACAGAAGCTTTTCATGTGTCACCCTCACAGATTTTGCTGAAAAAAAAAAAAAAAAAAAAAAAAAAAAAAAATCACAGGCATTCCTATACCAAACTTATGGAGGAATCAAAAATATTAGGTCTGTATCTGACGGTTTTGACATTGAAAAATCTTTGAAATTTCATTCAATTTTATGCATTTTACCCATCACGCCTTTCTGTTCAACCTCCAACATTTATAGCTCCTGGTTTCATTTCGATATAGTATGTACAGCTTTGAAACTTTGAGACTAGAATTTTCCGTAGAAATCAAAAATGTAATCAGATCGAGTATATCATGTACTCCCCCCCCCCCAAAAGCTCTGATAATGGCCCCAAATCCCAAAAATGAAAAGACAAAGTCCACTTTGAGAGCTTCTCACTCAAACAATATGCAAGATGAAGCACTCATAGCGGTTTTCCTGTCATTTATAACATTTTGTGCCATGTATATTCAGGAACCATCTTTTTTAGTTATAGGATTTTTAGAATGATTGTTTGAAACATGATTTATTTTGGGGGGGTCCTCAAAATTGCCTTTTTTCATGTCCTCATTTGACCTTGAGGGCAGTTATAACCAATATTTTTATATTCTTACTATTTCTTTCAAATCTGAAACTGTTTTGGCAAAAGTTTACAGATTATCTGTGCTTTTTAAAATCTGATGTCAAGCAACTGTCAGGGTTGCGATTTTGATCATTTTATAGCTAAATCTGGCCTCCTTGAAGAGCACTTTTTGGTTTGGCCATAGTCAAATTTTTGACAATTTGATTTAGTTGCAGTAGTATTTTTAATCAATTCTTAACTTATGTATTTACAATATTGCACTGTTTTATAAATAGGTTGGCGCCGTAAAGTTGCGATAAAAATAAGTTGAATAATAGCAAAACACTTTTTTAAACCAATAATAAATACAATTTTCAATCTAATGAAAATCAATAATGAAATAATGGCATTTATAAATAATTTTGGCATTTTCATAGTGGAATAAAAAAATTAATTACAAAATATTTAAACTAGTCTTACTTCATGGTACCTTTATAGCAGAATGAGTTGTAAACATACAATAGAATACATTGTACTATCTATGTACTATAAGATCCAGTATTTAAAATATGTATCAGACACATTTACGGTTAAACTGCTTAAAATTGGTCAAAATTAATGAAGTGAAATAGCAATAATACAATTTCTGTACTTGATGGTTTTCCTTTGATTAATTCACTTATTTTTATTTTTGTAACTTTAATGAAGTAAGCACCAACATTTGTTTTAATTTCAATCTTTTTAAAATCTTTTTAAAATAAAATGAGAAATTTTCATGCAATGAATTAATTTCAAACGAATTCAGTATAATCTGGGAATAAATAACAAAAGATTTATGTATTCTATGAAGGTGCAAAATATAAATAATACGGGATAGTTTATTTACGAACTCATTCAGCAATGAAATGTACTACGGCCAAGTTGAAGATAATTTTGATATTTTGATAAATATTTTTTTTTTACTTAGTTTACAAACTCAACATTTCTAGAATTTCAATTTCTACAACAGATCGTATCAACTACATATAATTTGTTCCCGTGAAGTATAAATTACCGAATTAGACTACAGAAGTGAATAAATTCATCAAAATAATTCAACCCGAAGAAATTATTTCAATTTTTGTATTTCAATGAATTGTTTCAATTCCGTAGTGCGTGAAAATAACCCCATTGCTTTAATTATAATCTAATAATCAAGATAAAAAGTCAACGAGTGTTTTTGGAAATACCATACAACCTTAGGGTTCTCTCTTCCGATTTCAGGTTAATTTCCATTAATTTTGTTTTCATTCTTGATTTGTTTTAAATATGTATTGTTTTGTTCTTAACAAAATCTCAAAGGAACAAATCGATTCCTTCCGTTATTTGATTCAAGATTTTCGCATATGATTTCAAATCACTAATATCGCAGATGGTTCAAGTAGTTGATTAAAACGGGAGGGTATCTCCCCCAAAAGATAGCCTGAACAGGAAGTGGTCCGAAAAACTTACATTTTTCTTATAACTACTTCTAATAAATCCTCGATCAATTATTTCCCAGGCCCCTGATCTTTCTTATATGGAACTGAGATGAATTATTGTTTCGGCTTGTCTTACAAAAAAAAATAAAAATGTCGCACAAATCGAGTTCTCCGATCCTTTTACTTACAAGTTTAGACAGAGTCAACTTTAAAATTTTCTTTAACTAATTAATGAATAATTATTAATATACAAAATTTAAAAAAAAAAACACGCTAATATCTAATTCTATTGACAAGAAGAATAGTAGAAGAAACAAAAACTTACTTTTCATCAGACATCTTTTTTTTTTCGGTAGGGCAATTAAGAAATGAAATATCGTTTCCAGGAGATATCTTCGTAAAAAAACAAAAATAAAACTAGCTTGTTGTTATTAATTACATATGAAACCATTGAGTATCAAAATAAATTGCTGCAATGAAAATAAGTTAATTTAAAAGTTATAAAAAGATTCTCTATTAAAAAAAAGAAGCTTATTTCTTTCCCCTATCAGTGTCATAAATTACGTCTGCTACTTTCGTTCCGTAGATGAAATGTATTCGAAAACTGTTTCGTAAACGTCAAAATCTTTTGTAAAATGAATAAATAAAGATTCAAAACATAAATAAATGATACAATTAAATGAAAAAGATAATTACAAGACAATTATTAGCATAACATTTCATGTACATCCAGCATTACGTACACATCAAGAAAATTGCGTAATCACTAAAAATGAAAAAAATGTTTTCCGGGACAATTTCATGAGAAAATATTTTCACTCTCCGTTGAAATGATTTTTCAAAGCTAAGATAGGATAGTTTTATCTGGCAGAAAATGAACGATGGCTGGATTTTTTTTTTTTTCACCACTTTATCAATCAATAAAAAAACACATCTAATGTTCACTTTAAAAAGATAATATAGAATCAGAGACTCTAATATAACGCCACAATGAATAGAAAATGTTTCTATTATTCATTATGTCAGTCTGGAATATGACCACGACTAAATTTTCATCTGTTTTTGCTCCGCCGTATAAGGAGATTCCTATGTAATAAAAAAAACCCCAAATAACCTAATATACTGGATAGACACTATCAATTACTGTAAACAATTTACTAGTGTTTTGTTTCATTATTAATAGAATTAAATTTTGTCGTTTTCTACCCGTATTTTGTATTCTACCTAGCGGAGGGTGCTTCGCCAGGTCTATTCATCAATATTAAAATGATAGATCACCTTTTGTACATTAAAAAAAGGTTTTAAGATTAATTAAAACTGTGAAGTCTCTTCTTGGAAAACACGATGATTATGGAGTATCCTATCAACATAATCGCAAGAGACAATTTATCACTATTACTGTCGCTGATACCACAGGATTCGTTTCTCAATCGTAGTATTACATCTTAAATTGAAGTTACCTTTTTTTTAAGAAAGATGTAAACTGACTTTTTAAATGCGGACCACCGAGTAAAATGAGAACAGGTATTGATTGATCTGCTTAATTTTCATGTGACTACTTTACCTGGTTCTGTGATGTTGTCGTAGATACTAATTCTGACTTATAATTATCCCAGTCTCCCGGCACACGAATCCGATCTACGAATGAAACGGATGTTTCAACCACGAAGAGGTACTAACTTTCCGGTCCTTCATTAGCCGCAGATACGAACGAAGTCATCACAAACCCCATTTGATTTTAGGGGTCTTCTTGAAATTTATGTCTTTTAAATTTCATGTTGAACATTTATAATCAACACTGAATTCGAGGATAATTCATCCTGCCAAAGCAAGACTTAACGAAAACGTAAGTGTGAATTGAACACTAAATCAAGATTGACCAATCAGAGCAATCTGTTCGAAGTTCAAACTTGCACAGTTCAGAAAAAAAAAAATGTCTCGTTTGGACGTTGCTTCCGATGTTGGGACGATGGAATGGGAACTTAGTAAAGAAAATGTCCTGCCAAAGAAAAGCGGCAGATCTGTATCACAGCTTGTATCTGCTTTACAACCTCAGGGAGATCATCAAGTTCAACTCAGGACCATGAAACAGTAAGTTTTTGAATATGGTTCTTTCCTTTCGAATATACGTACTAGTTTTTTCCGACGAGGATAAACATAAAACAGAATAAACATGGACAATAAACGGTCCTAAGATGAAGGATAACATTCAATATATATATATATATATATATATATATATATATATATATATATATTTTAATTGACGAATGTATATAAAATTAAAGGCACGATCTAATTATTCAAGTTAATGGTATTTAACGTGTGTTTAAGTAGAGGCCATCTCCTTCCTTAATTTCCTCGAAAAAACAAACTTAGAGAACGAAGTCTCAAACATCACAACACAATTATTTTGTTATTTATTCATTTTCACACCAAATGAAGTATCTTTAACCGTTATCAATTTTTGACTATTATTTCATATACCTCTGCTTCATCTTAATTTTCAAGCTGTTTTTATTAACTTAATTCAGGCAAGTTTATTGATGAAAAATTAGGATGAAGCTTTTATCTGAATTTAGTCCGTTGGAGGTAGATGATAGTAGTCAAAATTGATTGATAATAATTACGATAATGGATAAATTGTTAATTTGTGCCCCGTTTTTTTTTTTTCTCCTGAAATATTCTTATCTCGTCGATTATAAATGCATCTTCAATTTTTCGTCAACTGAAGTGGAAAGTTAGAAAAGAAAGATTGATTTATCGTCGTATTAATTTTGAATTAAATACTCAAAATCGTGACTGATACACTGAAACCGAATTTAATCATTAAAGAAAATATTAAACAGTTTCGTAACTATGATTTTTAGTTATTTTTTTTCAAAAAATTGATTGAATAAATAAATTACTTTTTTTTTTCTAATCAAAAATATCAGTAATTGACCCGATCGTTTCAATTCTAATCCGAACCGACTCCCTTTCTCTGTGGTCAAAATAATTTACTAAAATTAGAATAATATCGAATATTTTTGAAAATAAACAAAAAATGATGGCATAAAAGCAAGAAGATGGAGGGAGAAAGGTTTCTTCATCCCTATTAGTTTTGTTTATATTTGGAAAATGTATTTTAGTGTGTGTCTTTGTATGATGTCTTCGGGAAGTTTTCCCGTTGGAAGTCTAAAATACTCTGAAATTATATTTTAGTCAAGATTTGCCAAATCAAAATTAATGAGATCGTTGTATAAAAATATTTATCCCAAGCAGAATTAACCGTTGTAACTGAATCTGACCATAATTTGTTGTGGAAACCTTCTCGTTTTTGAAAAAGAAATGACTTTTTAGAGGAAGCTAGTGAACTGACACCGAAGTGGCTGATCAATTTACTATGTACGTACAACCCATCTTCGCGACACCCGATGGTAAATTCTCAATATGAATATTCACTAAACTGGACCCTGACTTTCTGACCGCAAATCTAACTGCCTTATTTTTCCCAGTATTGCCAATTCAAATGAGATTTTTTCCTCGTAAAACTGCTTCAAATAATAGCTAAAATCGGCTGAATGTTCTCCACTTTTCGGCTAACTTTCGGCTAAAAATGTTTTATCAAATGAAATAACTACATTCTAAAACTCCAGAACAAATAAATAAATACAAATTATTTACTAAAATTTATTATTATCTGACTCCAAAAATATTTGCAAAGCAAAAGTTTCGGTTTAAAAATCGGTTCATCGATCTTGAGTGAAAAATTATGAATTTTGTGTACTTTGATTTGCTTTGACTGACCATTAGGTAATGGCTAAATTCGGCAATTTTTTCCCCACTTTCTACTAACTTTATGGCTGAAAATATTGCATCCACTGACCTTACATCGGTCAATAGATCATCATCATCAGTCTTTTAACGTCCGTCGTTGGACGTAGACCTTCCCCAGGATTTGCCACACTTCCCTATCATGGGCGTCACGGAGCCAGTACTTCCTAAACTTGTCTTGCTCGTCTCTCCATCTAACATTTTGCCGGTCTCGGGTGATCCATGTTGTGAGTCGCGATGTCCATCGATTGTCTGCCATTCTTGCAACATGGCCAGCCCACCGCCATTTGAGACTCTTAATGGATTCTATGATGTCCCTAACTCATGTCTTTTCTCGGAAGTACTGTGCTGTCTTGTGGTCTCTCCATGTGAGGCCCAGCATTATTCTCTCATGTGCACGTTGCATGGTTCTCAATTTACGGGTCTGTCTCTTGGTTAGGTTCCATGTTTCAGCTCTATAAGTGACTATTGGGAGGATGCATTGGTTATAAACCCTTCTCTTTAGGATCAATTGGATCTTCTTATTTTTGAAGGTTGAGCTAGCTCTGCCAAAGGCTTGCCATCCTAGTGTGATTCTTCGCTTGATTTCTTCTTCTTTTGAGGGTCTCATGGAGATTCGTTTTCCTTAGTAGATGTAGTGGTCTACTTCTTCCAGTTGTGTGTCCTCAATTTTGATCTTAGTGTTTTTATCCCCGATGTGGTTTTTGCACATGATCTTCGTCTTGCTGAAGTTCATGTGTAAGCCGACTTTCTTGCTCTCTTCATTTAGTTCATCTATCATTAGTTGGTCATGTAGGTTCTCTGCGAAAAGGGCAATGTCGTCTGCAAATCTAAGGTTGCTCAGATACTTGCCGTCTATCCTAATTCCTTTGCTCTCCCAGTCTAGCCTTCTGAAGATCATCTCGAGGCAGGCTGTGAAGAGTTTAGGTGAGCTGGTATCACCTTGTCTTACTCCTTTCTGGAGCTGAAAGGGGTCCGAGTCTTTATGTAGCCTGATAAAGGATCTGCCGTGATTGTATATATGTTTCAACACTTCAACATATACTGGATCTACACCTTGCCGACTGATGGCTCCCATGACCTTAGGGATTTCTACTGAGTCAAACGCCTTTTTGAAGTCGATAAATGCTACGGCAAGTGGTAGTTTATACTCAGCTGCTTTTTCTTTCGGCTGATTTATCGAATGCAGGTGGTCCATGGTCGAGTAGCTTCCCCTAAAGCCAGCTTGTTCACGTGGCTGGTTTTCATCGAGTGTTTTTGTGATTTGGTTGGTGATGATCTATGTGAAAAGTTTGTATACACAGTTGAGTAGGCTTATAGACCTCTAGTTGTTGAAGTCTTTAGAGTTTCATTTTTTATATAAAAGCATTATGATAGTAGTGTTCCAATCGTCTGGGACTTTACTGTGTTTTAGACACAAGTTGAAGAGGACGGCCAGTTTCCTAGTGATGATTTTACCCGCTTTTCGGAGTAGGTCGATGGTGATGTTGTCTGGTCCAGGGGCAGTTCCTTTCTTCGTCTGTTTAATGGCTTCTTTCACCTCCCACGGGGTTACTTTTGGGAAGTCCTTGAGTTGATTGATCATGTCTTGCGTATCTTGCTCATTGTTTTGCAGTCCTTGTTTGGACGAATAAAGTTTTTGGTAGAATTCTTTGGCACGTTCGACAATCCTGTCTCTGTCTGTTGTTAGGTTTCCATTTTCCTCGAGTATGCTAGTTATTTGCCTTTGTCCCGAGTTGAGGAGTTTGTTTATAGCTTTGAAGCCCCGACCTCTTTCAAGAGTTGATTCAATGACTGCCATCGTGTATCTCCTTCTATCTTCCCTTAGTTTCTACTTGATCAATTTGTTTAGTTCAGCCTCTTCAATTTTCTCTCTCGTTATTGTCAGTGGCTTCAGGTTTCTGCGTTTTTCCATGAGTTTCTTAGTTTCATCTGAGATTTTGCTAATGGGTTGTTTGCTCATTGGCTTGAAAGTAGAGGCTACTGCAATTATTGACGCTGTCATTTTGTTGCTCATTTCGTTGTTGTTGGTGTTGTCTTGTTCAGTAAGAATTCTGAATCTGTTTTTCAATTCGAGTAGATACTATGCAGTAATTAGACGGGCTTGGGTGTCGACCAAATATTCACTAACTCCCAATTTATGGTTACATAGTTTAGTAGGAGAAGGTGTAACTGTATTTGTCTATGCTTGACCATAAGTGTCTTTGCATTCTCTCTGACCGTGGCTTTGCTCAGACAGCTGCTGACCACTGGCACTGGAATTGTTCCCTTGCACCAGTTTCAAGTTGTGTTGGGCGTTTGTATCTGTGGCTTCTGGTGTGTGTGTGTGTGTTGAGTGATTCATTAATGTGTTTGTTTGGGCAGACAGGGCGACAATGGTGAGTGTTAACGGCATCGATTGGTCAAGATGCTGTATGTTCCTACCACGTCCATTCTTGTGACTCTGTACGCCAGAGTTGGCATCTTGAGGTGTTGTTGGGAGGTCCTTTGGTTTGGCAACTGGTTTAGTGACTCTCCCTTTCACTTTTTCAATTGCATCCTGGTCATGATTCTGCCAAGGAGACCATGCACTGGGTGCATATCCCAGGTGAGGGCAAATGAGGTAGTTGTATATCATTGTGATGAATATTTCCCTATTCATGCACTTGAATGAGATGCAAAATGACAATGGGCCGGCCATGTTGCAAGAATGGCAGACGACCGATGGACATCACGACTCACAACATGGATACCCAGAGATCACTTGTGAAACCGAGGCTGACTGAATACAAGATGGAGAGATGAACTAGACAAATACAGAAAATACTGGCTCCGCGATGCCCATGATGGAGAATTGTGGCAGATCCTGGGGAAGGTCTATGTACAACGACGAACAATAAAAGACTGATGAAGGTGCTGAGAAAATCTGAGTTTGTTTTCCACGTGCACTCAGAGGTCCTTCTCCACATCTGGTTCCTCGAGTGTGTGGAACTTGCCATCGGTTGTTTTCATCTCATTCTTTTTCTTAGGGTTATTGTTTTCAATATTCATCACTTTACATTTTACTGGATGGAATCTCATCTGCATCAAATTTCTGGCTTTCCTAGAACAGACGTTTATGTGTCTGTGTGGTTTTCCGATTTCAGAGTAGATTTTTGAGACATCAGTATACTTCTAAATGAGGCATCCAAATTTAGACGGAATATCATTCCCATAGATATTGGACTGGACTGAGAATGGAACCCTGGGACTCCACTAATGACAGGTTTGAATTCTTAGTGTTCACCATCAGCATAGACTTGCTGTCATGTTTCTTAGAAAAGAGTTGATCCACTGTAAAGCTTTTCTGTGGATCCCCAAATCCTTTACCTGCTTTATCGGTCTTCTACGTGGCAAAGAGTTGAATGCATTGCATAGTCTGGAAACAGGATTTCAAGTTTCATAGCTTTACTCCGCGTGTTTAAAGCTTTCAGAAGGTTTGCTTTCCAACAATCAATGTTGTTGACCTCAAATTAGATTGTGGCTTCTGATACGATTGACTACTTGTGATGTGATGATACTTTACTAGCACTCAGCGGATAATGCATAGCAATGAGATAAGACGATAATTTTCAGCAAAGCCACGCAGTCTTTTTTTTTTTTTTTTTTTTTTAGATTTATTTCACATGGAGATTTGTGAAATTACTGTCAAAACGGTTTCTTGGCATCTGCCCCGTTGCGAGTAACATGCAGATCATCATTGTGATGAATTTACCAACATGTCAGCTGACTCCTTCAGTGGGAGGATGCATTCATTCTATGCCAGATGACTTCTTGGTTTGTAAACTTTCTAGAGGCTTTGTGGCATCTTGCTCTGTCACATTGAAAGGCTCCTTGGAAAGGTCTTTGGAGAATATTTGAGGTATTCTCCTTGGTGGATGTACTGGTATTTTTTTACTGAAAGCTTCAACTGTTTCTTTAGCAGTCTTTGCGGAAAGTTGTTCGTACTTCAGATTTGATTTACAAAAGTTTTTCTTTTTACTCTTGATATATTTCCAGACGTCTTTGAAGTTTCCTCTGCAATTTTTTTCTCCAAGTTTTGTTTCAAATTCTTTCCTGGCCTCCTTTGGTACATGGTTAGCTTCATTTCTCTTGGTAATATATCTCAAGTAATTTTCTTCCATCTTTGGTGTCTGAGTATCTGATTGATACAGAGTTTTTCCTCTTCACATATCTGACAATGCAATTCTTCAGCCAGGCTGGTTCAACTCAAATCTTGTGATTGTATATTGTTTCTAGGTATACATTCTACTTCTACAGCTCTGTATCTCCTCGTTTATTTTTACTTAAAATTGATTACAAAAATAAACGAGGATTAGCTTTAGATATGAAACCTTAAATCATGTAACTTCTACTGTCCACGAAGCCCTGAAAGCATATGTACCAGTGCTTGATATAGCCTGATTTTAGATTCCTTTGTCCCCTATGACTACTATCATCTTCTCCATCCACAGAATCAACTACCAAAACTACTCTCTCACAATATAAGGTTCCTTAACTCTTATTTAGTTTGTCCTTAGCCTCTTGGGTGGAGCTATTTTCCAACTTCCACTCCCCGTCAATGTTCAGTTATGCTGCGATTCTCTGTCGTCTCCCTTGTCTTATACCTAAAGATCATTCTTTTTGGATCTTGGCGTCAATGGTTTAGGGTTCATCGTACATTGTGTTTTTAGGTGGTAGCAGGGATCATAAGTGATGTTTTCAATATCATTCTCTTCCGTTCAGAAGATTAGAGCATCTAGAGTTGGTCCTTGGTCTTGCTTGTATCTTTGTTGGCTACTTGATGGGCTGATGTAGGAATGTATTTCTGATGCAGTTGATAAATTTAGCTTCAGGAGAGTCGGTGTTTAGACGATCTGGAATGTTGAATCGGAATCCCAGGTTATTTTGTTGAGGTTGAAGTTTCCAGCTATAATCTGGGGGTGGGGGTATCCAATGATCCTGGCATTGTGTGCATATTTTCATCTTTTTCATTTATAGCCGTTGTGGGCATTCCATCTACCTAAGATCTTCTTGGTTTTAGGACCTTTGGATTCCTGCTGCCCTACTTAGATTGAAGCATGTTTTAGCCTAAGACAGCACAGCCGTGGGTGTTGTTTTCTTCAAGATTGTTTTATGTGATTGTAACGACCCTTGATTTGCAGCTATCTTTGGTTTCATTTCAGCGAGTGCAATTATGTCTGGGTTGTTTGCTTTATTACACAATTTAAGTTCGTCAAGCTCACAGAGGTTAGTCTAGGTTGGTCTAGCAGACGATTGGCGCTGTTGGTATCAGTGTGGTTGGTTTGAGTAGTTTCTGCTTGGTACTTCATGTTTGTCTGTCATTGGAATCACCTGTGTGCACTTCAGGATTCTTGACTCTGATCTACCACAGCATGTCCCTCGGGCTTGTTTTGAGTTGGCTAAAAAAAATGGAATTTTTTTTTTTTTTTTATTGAAAAAAAAATTGATCATTGGGTATTGCAAAGATGGACACAAAGGCAGTGTTCAGTTTTACACAATGAGTACATTGTAAATTGATCATCCATTTTAGAGCCATTTCCCTCGCTTCCTCTAAAAAGTTACTTTTTTTCTGAAAACAAGTTTCTTTCAGAGACTTTCATGGTCAGGTTTACTTACTGCAGTTCATTCTTCTAAGGGGACACTTTTATAATGATCTTTGATTTGATTTTTTTTTATTTTAATCATTTTTAATGTCCCAGGCTTTTGAAAGCTCAGGACCCCTCACCTGGGGACTGCGGACATTAGGCTCGGAAATGCTGTTCTGGTATGTCTTACTCGGAATGTATAAATGGCCAACTTTAAAGTATGGCCCGAATGAAGATGGAAAATGTCCTAAGTGGCTTGCTTGACCTAAAAGATTGCTTCAACCTTGTTTAATTGATTGAAAATGCCTGAAATTGAGATGGACAAAAATCCTCTAGTAGAAATATTCTAAAATATCATGTGATTGGAAAAAAAATCTATGACAGATTTAATTTAAAAAAAAAAAAAAAAAAATAAATTCCGCCCATGATTCCAAATGTTCTTACTATGTACCTTTTCTTCCCCCTTCCCCCAACATTTACTTGTAATAAAATGTTCCAATTTAAAGTAACAAAGTGGCTATACAGAAAATAACTTACTCAACACCATAGTAGATTTCAATTATCTATCTTACCTACATATTCCCAGCTTATCTATTGTCCTGAGTAATGTTGATTTTGTTCCCGGAAATCAAAACTTTGTAACACAGCAAAATACTTGCATGAATGCCTCAAATATTAGTTTTTCAAAGTAAAAAAATGTGAGGAAAATTGATTCTCGAAGGCATGAAACTAACTTTACTTTCTTTGATTATTCTTCTGGCAATTTCAAGTACAGTATTTACAGCTTCAATATCCCTCTCTGATTACTAGTGATTCATTGGTTTCTTCTTTCTTTATTTACAGTAAGTTTGAAGAGGAACTCCGATCATATTCTGGTGATGACCCTTTGGACGTTTGGTATAGGTTTGTATATCTACTATGCTCTTTGGTTTCAGTTTAATATACAGGACCAGAGCATTTATCTGGCCATGGTTTGTTACGTGTTTAAAAATATAAAATAAGTAATAAGTAAATAACAACATTGTATTCAACAGATACAAATTAATACATTGTGAAAGCAGGATTCATTTGATTCTCAAAATATATTTTGTATGATAAAAAGTGAAAAAAAAAAAAGTCATTCAAAATCTACGAAGTAACCCAGTTCAAAAAACAAATCCTAATCTGAGCACATTTCAGTCATGCCACGCAAATTAAAACAAAGACAGATGAAGTGACAAACTACCATGAAGCCTGCCTGATTCAAAAGTAGTTGATCTTCTTGTAATTCTTAGTTTTCTACCAGACTGATCTTGTACTGTATACAATTTTTTGTATTTGTTCGAAGTCCCAAGTAGTACAGATAAGATCTCAAATTAGGATCAATTGGGCACTTTTCATGGGGGGAGTTTAACATAATACGTACTGTTCTCAGGTTCTGAGGATTATGAGAGGTTGAGTTCAAGATGGCCACCAGTTGACCTGGTTTAATGTTCAAACAGTGTAGAAAAACATACAAGGTGACATTTCCAACTAAGTTGGGAATGCCCGTTCATTTGGTGATACTTTTGAGCTGAGATGTGGTGCTGGGGGAATTCAGGATTTGATGAGGTTGAAAAAATTTTTACTGGTCGGAGTCAGTAAAAATGTTCTGACTCTAACTTTGAGTAAATGTAAAACGTGAATTTTGCTTTTTGAAGATCACGCTCAATAGGTTTGGTTTTGAGCCTCTTCCTGTGGAAAGCCTTAATGCAAATTAGCCCCCCCCCCGATCAACAGAGTAATGAAATCAAGATGTCTGTTTTTTGTTCTTTATCAGAATATTTCACAACATGAATCCAATGTTGACAATGCATATATGCCACACTGACAATGTAAATTCGTAAAATATGGTTGTTGGATACAGAAAGACTGCAAAATTTTTCATCTAATTTGTTGTACATACAGAAACCTGAGATAAAAAAATTTTTGCAGATTATGAATCATAATTTATTCATTTTTTCCCTAAATAAAAGACGGTTATTTTCAGCACTGTCTTCTTACTTAATATTGACAATATACCTTAGAAATTAAGAATTTCACAATCGGTCCCACTGATGATATGAACATGAGAGCAAATACCTCACCTGGATCCATGATTAAAATTGACGATTAAGATTAGGTTTGAAAATTTTTGTCTTGAAAATGAATCCTCGACGATCAGTTTTGAGTCTGGAGTATTTTTTCATTCAAGAAAAAAAAGAATGTGTGAATTTTCAATATATATTTTTAGATATTTGCTTTTTCTGGGATCATAAAAAGCTTTGGCAAAAAAAAGCAAACCAAAAGATTCATCAGATCAATCCAACCATTTGCTATTTTGAGGATACAAATCAAAATTACAAATCTATTTTTGACTTGATATATTGATAAAATGTATAAATTTTTGTACATTTTATATTTCTTGAAAAGAAATTTTTTCAGCTATCAAATTCCTTTGTGTGTCAAGCAAGAAGTTCATCAACCTTTTACATAAATTCAACCATGAAATAAGACAAAATCATAACCGATCTTCATAATGTTTATAAATGTCTTATATTTATTTGTCTAAACATAAGTATTTGTTTTCATTCCAATTTTGGGCTCTCTGCTTATATTCAAACATGGTGTGATGAATTCTTGGCATCATGGCTGACAATATTCTCTTAATAGCAAGATGGCTGCTATCATGGTGGACCAGTTTCTTCTTTTCTCCTCCAAGTCCTCTTTATGATGACAGCATATGGCGGAAAATAAAATTCAACGTGGGGAATCCTTTGATCTCCTGTGACTACTAGGCCCTACTTGTTATACTGGCTTACTACCAGTATTATTACTGTAGAAAACCAGCACTTTACAATCATATATCTGGTAGCATAACACATATATAGATTTAATAGAACCCCCGAATGTAA
The DNA here is from genome assembly GCA_963457665.1 of Thysanoteuthis rhombus. Classification (NCBI taxonomy): domain Eukaryota; kingdom Metazoa; phylum Mollusca; class Cephalopoda; order Oegopsida; family Thysanoteuthidae; genus Thysanoteuthis; species Thysanoteuthis major. Next base: position 55,747,590 of record OY735217.1, read on the forward strand.
GAGCGGAGATGAATCTAAAAACGAACCTATCAATCAAATATACAAACTTTTTCTGCAAGAGTGAACACATTTTTATCGTTGCAAGGGTCACCATTGAAAAAACAGTTTTTCAACAAAGATGCACAAAAAGTCAATTTTGTCTAGCATAACATTGAACAAAAGTAGAAAGTTCTTTTCAAATACCTCAAAGATGAAACCACGATATGCAACTTGCCATTGGCAAGAATACCACACAACTACTAAAAGATTGAAACTTTGAACACATTCCCACCAGACACTTTTTTGAACATTCAAACATTTATGAAAAAGACTAGACCACCTTGCGTGTGCTTTCGGCTATCATGAATTTGGATGTGTTGCATTGTCTCACAACTTGGCTGCTGGCAAAACACTGATAGCCCTATCTCCATAATTATTCTTTGGTCTTCTAAATAACCAAACCTTATGGATTCAAAGCAGTGGTATTTGAAAAACTTTGAGAAAATGACATAAAAGATGGATTAAATGGCCTTTATTGGGAACTCTCTGAGGAAGTCTTTGAAAGAAAAGTGTAGTGTTGCAGGGTTACGTTGAAATGGAATAAGATTTTCAAATGTTGAGACGGTCTATTAGAAATTAGGAATTATATATTGATAAATGTTTTCTAGATACTTTTCTTGTCTTATTTTATGGTTGAATTTATATGAAAAATGTTTATGTAAACTTCCTTGCTTTTGCAGAGATACAAGTTAAAGTTCACTTTTTTTTTTCTCTTTTTCTTTCCCTGAATTTTTCCTGTTGAAAAATGAATGGCTAAGAGTTTCTTTTGAGTGGCGAACAAACTCAGATACCAGTTTCGACAACTAAAAGGAAAGGAAAAGAAAAAAAAGTAACAGATGGATGTTTATAGTTGTCATGTCATTCCTAACAGAATGCTCAAAAGTACACCTGAACCAAGTGTGTCTAAAGAGAAGACGTAGTTTCAGTGCTTATCTCAGATTGACTTGTCAACACGTGTAGATCTCCATTTTGTCATCATCAAATGAGGCATGAAAGTTGAAATATGCCCTTCTGTTCTTTAACAATTACAGATGTTGAACATCGTACTTTTTTGAAATGCTGAAAAATTCCCATTCTATTTGCATCACATACTCTGATAGAAACAAGTACTGTATTAACTCTTACTTAGAATCTGGAAACATCCCCTTAATGAAATGGTTTCCTGTTGCAAAGAACATGAAAAAATCGGTTGGGAGAATATATTTATCCAGGAACAATTAGATTTTTAATTGTAAGAAATTGCTTTTAATGGCAAAGAGTTTCAACAAAGTTGGCAGTTTTTTTTTTTTAGCACTTTACAATCACAACAGATGGAAAATATTTTCTGTGTCTGTGTGTTGTAGAAGACAAAGATGGTGGGAAAAGAAAATGTGATACAAAAATCAGTAATTTTACTGGTTCCGAAAAAAAGTGCACCTTCGAGAATGTTGAATGTAAAAATAAAAATAAAAAGGCGCTTGCGGCGTTTTCATTTTAATGTGGTACCCGAGAAGGATAGCTGTATTTCTGAGTTTAGAAAGATCAGAAATCGACTGGAGAAAAAGCACAACTATCAAAATTCTATTGTTGTAACATAGTACATCAATGACATCAAAAAAAGTTTAGAAGTCACATTGTCAAAATGGTTGTGAAAAATAATGTCTCTGTAACTTAGAGTTTTCTCTGGAAAGAGTAAGCATAAGGAGACTGATGATTGAAGGGAGCCAGATATAAGAAAGAATTTTGGAAAAGTCTGAAGGGACGCTTTGTCTTTATTAGAATGGATGCGTGTACACGTCGCAGTTAACTATTTTGGTTGGCATTAATGTTTGATCTGTTGCGGAAAACAATAGAATTATGAATTTTACAATGAGAGTAAAGTGAAACACATCCGGGCATAACACACCAGCGAATCTCTCCAGAGGTTAGTGGAAGAAAGATTTTGAAATTAAAATGTAACTAACTCTTAAGTATCATAACAGATAATGCTCCAAACATGTTAAGTACAATTGAGAAAAGGAGAGTACACTGTTATGGGAAGATAATCACATTCCTGCAAATGATCCACTAAGAAGAGAGAGCAGTGAAATTTTAGACGATCTTGTTGAAGTATATCTCGGAATTTTTGAGATGAGGTATTATTATTATTTCTATTGATATTCGGACCATCCTCATCTTGGTTGTTTTTCATACAACGTTTCGGCCGTTGCACTCTATGGCCTTCGTCAGGTATCATCTGGTAGATTTGGGGAAGTAACGAACCAAACCCTTTATTCATCCGACAGGGGGTATATTGACCGTACTCCTCTCTTAGCATTAGTAGTATTGTTATATAGTCTCACACTAGGATCGAACCTAGAACCATCAGATTACTATACAGTTATTTGTCTGATGCTGTAACCACTGTGCTATGTGTCCACGTCTATTGTTAAAGCATTTAAGCTATTCTCAGTTCCACGTATACACTGAGCTGTGCATATACTGCAAAAGCAAAATGAGTTAAATTGGAAGATCAGAATTCTGCTGTTCAAAGGATGATGGTAGAAGATGATTTATACGAACATTTGAGCTTTTTGTTCTTTTATTTGTGCCTCTACTCCAGAAAAAAATGACAAGACCTAATCCTGATCTAATATTCTGCGTGCACACTGAGGAGGTCAACGTAAAACGTAGGTTGTGTGCGGTATACCTCGGAGGTCACCAATGATCATTTCTTGGTCATCTTTTAGCTAATTTTCTGAGTTGTGGGCCACAATTTTGTATCATGGAAACTGAGATTTAGCACATGGGTATATCTTGCATTGAAAGCTCAGCGAGGTACATCTTTCTATAACAAAGGTCATATGCAATGCACAGATCACAACTGAGGACATCAGACATCATTTCTAGCCAATTTTCAGAATTGTAGGCCACAATTTAGTACCAAAGATACTTGAATTGAGCATATGGGTACATCTCACATTTCTGCTCTATTTTCCAAGTTTTGGGGAATAATTCCATACCTATATAACTTAAATTTAGCATAGGAGATAAATCTTTTCTTTGTGAAGGTTAAAAGCACAATCTGTCAATATCTTCGGCCTTTACCTGAGCTCTCCATGCTTATCCCATAGTCAGCTGTATATTAGTTGTCTTGGGTTGGACCCTGGCACCCCATGTGAGAAACATTTGTGTACTGTATCCAGAAACCCTGTCGAACTAAGCAATAACATTGTTTGTTCTTTTTGGTGCAGCATAATATTTTCTCCTATTGCGTAAATAATCGTTTTGAAATATATCAAAAGAACATATTTTTCCTGTTGGGTTAAATTTTGAGTTATTTTTTCCCCAGGCTATGTGGGGTATCCCTGCTAATGATAAATAAGTGGCACTGGAGATCCTTATTCAGAATACTACTTTTTTACTGCACTTGAATGAATATCCTGATCTTTATTATATTTATGAATTCCCCAAGGTTTCACAGGCATTGTTCTGAGTCTTTGATAATTTTTTTTTTCTTTTTTTTTTTCTAAATTGTTTTACTCCACTTAGAGTTATCCAAAATCTTTGGAATTTAACTGAAGAAATCACTTATCCTTATTAAATGAAGTAGTTATTCGATGTGATGTTTTCTGTCAGCTACTGTATGAATAATTATAAACTGTTTTGGTAAACTGATTCTTTATTTCTTTACTTAGATACATTTCCTGGATGGAGGAAAACTATCCTAAAGGAGGCAAAAAAGACCTTTTGTCGATATTGAGAAGTTGCATGAAAGCATTTTGTGAAGAGGAGAAATACAAGAATGATGCTCGCTATGTGGATGTTTGGATCAAATTTGTAAGTATTTTCAGTGCGAAGAATCACACTAGGATGGTAAGCCTTTGGCAGATCTAGCTCAACCTTCAAAAATAATAAGATCCCATTAATCCTAAAGAGAAGGGTGTATAACCAATGCATCCTCCCAATAGTCACTTATGGAGCTGAAACATGGAACTTAACCAAGAAACAGACCTGTAAGCTGAGAACCATGCGACGTGCACATGAAAGAATAATGCTGGGCCTCACATGGAGAGACCACAAAACAGCACAGTACATCCGGGAAAAGACAAGAGTTAGAGACATCATAGAATCCATGAAAAATCTCAAATGGCGGTGGGCTGGCCATGTTGCAAGAATGGCAGACAATCGATGGACATCACGACTCACAACATGGATTCCCCGAGACCACATGCGCAACCGAGGCCTGCAAAATGTTAGATGGAGAGACGAGCTAGACAAGTTCAGGAAGTACTGGCTCCGTGACGCCCATGATAGAGAAGTGTGGCAAATCCTGGGGAAAGTCTATGTCCAACGACGGACGCTAAAAGACTGATGATGACGATGATGATGATTACTAGGGCTGCAGGGCTGTGGAGTCAGAAGCGACCATTGGGTTACCGGAATTCCGGTCGGTCAAAATATACAACAAATAGTAAATTTTAATATAATACATTGAAAAGTTCCATTTTCACAGATATTAATCCCATTACGTATTCTTTCCATTCCAGGATATATTTTAATTTACATAGAAGGCTGATTTCAAGTTTGTTTTTTTTTTTTTATTTTATTCTATTTTTTTTTTTTTCTTCTCCCAAATTTCTAAACATTACATATCTAAGGACTTGCACGAATACACAATGACAAAAACAGTGTGAACCAAGTTTCTGTGCTTTTTACAATCTCAACAAATGGGGAAATATTTCTTTTGTATTGTAAATAATGAGGAAAAAGTGTGTAATGCTAAAATCATAGCTGTAGCCATACAACCCTATTCAACAGGTTAGGGTGCTAAAAAAAAAGTATCCTGATGATTCCTGCTGACAATGATGAAGTGCCTTGTTCGTTATGTGCTTTCAATCAATATAGGGAATATATAATTAGTCTAATTACAAATAGG